>WMED01000003.1:6000-76342 GCA_019650415.1 Pipa parva
TGGGCAAGCGGTGCCCCTAGCATTTGCCTACTCTGCCTAATGGCAGAGCCGGCACTGCCCACAGTGAACTTGACACTAGCCACCACCAGGGTGGGGAATGTAAGACGCTGTTGGTCTTCACCTAGAACTCCCGCAAGGGAGTTAGGGTTTAGTTGCAGGCAACGTCCAGGTCGCAGTCCCTGGGGAGGCTGTTCACAGATGAAGCAAGGGGAAGGAGGAAACTCAGACTCTGGGCTTCAGGAGACAGATACAGAGTACAGGGAACGGATGCTGATAACCACCAGCAATGACAGGTACTACAAAAGCAGGATACTTAGGTATAAACATTAACAGAGCCCAAACACACTAGAAATAAGTATAAACTATAATCGGGCGCGGGGACTGGAGCGCGTCTGCCTTATATAGGCAGAGAGGCAGGCACGCTCCTGCCCCCATGCACACCCGGTGCTTGCCCCATGTCACTACGGCCGTGTCACGTGACTGCAAGCAGAAAGCGCCGGCAGTGCGCGGATGCGATGGGAGCGCACACACAGGGAGGACCTGGTGTTGGAACGGACGCCGGTTAGTGTATCTTACATTCTCAAACAAGCTCTCAGGCTCCTCTAACAGTGTATACATTGTGGAAATTCACACAGCAGTACAAGGGGGCCATTAAAGCACTGGGAAATTCTAAGAATTAGAAGCCTCACCTGTGCTACTGTGTAGATATCCACAAAATATGCATTGTTGGTGAGGCCTGAGGACAGGTTTGGGAACCACCACTTTAGATAATACATTTCCTAAATTGCCTCAAGATAACATAAAGGGCAACTGACATTCTTGCTACTCCAATCACATACCACAAATCAAAGTCTAGCAGGGATCTGATTGGTGAACCCACAATGTCAGCTTCTCTTTAGCCCCACCCCCTGTAACTCATGTTTGAAGGTGGCATTGGGTCTGTAAAGAAGTAGGAAGATTGCTTGAATTTCTGCACTTGTAGATGAATGCTAAAAGCAGGTAAGTTTTAAGGAAGAACACTGATCAGCAGCCAAATGTTAGTTACGTCTACTACCCAGACCACAGGGCCAACAGTTACACTGCACATTACTCACTATCCCAAATGTTAATCAATCATATTGCATTCTTGTCAGTACAGTTATCTGTAACTTTGTCCATTTGCCAAACAGTTATCATTTTTTTAGTACTACAGTCATTTGACAGTTAGTTCCACAATACATTTCCCCAAGCACTTCTGATTTTATAAAAATAAATTGTACCAGTCACAACATTCTGGGTTACACCCACCATTTTTTGCTTAAATGTACATTTTTGGCAGTAGTTCATCTATTGGCCTCAAATGCCATTATTAAACCAAATAGTAGTTTGCTTCATATTATTAGAATGTTTAGTTATAGCAAAATAGAGAAACATATGACTAAGTAAGGTTAACTATGTCAGTCAATGCAAATGTTTTAAATTAACTTTTACCATTTAAACATTATGATGCATGCATGAATCTTTATCAAGCTGAAGAAGAAACATCAACGTGACTCACTCTTCTACATGTAAATTAGCCTCTCCAGAAGAAAGAAACAGATTTGTTGGAAAATGTTACCATGTAATCCATAGTGAGCTCTGTGAATAATACGCTACCACCTCTAGACAGATCTGTCTGATTCACATTAGAAACTAGCAGGTAGTTCTATCCAGTGTGTAATGTGCCATAAAAGTGGTTTTAATGAAAACACTCATTTAAGTTAAGGAGACAAAATGAGCTGGTGTCAGCAATCTGGATCCATGGCTTGAAATTCTGTAAAGGACTTGAACATACCTTCATGGATCACAAAGAGGTTACCATGGGACTGATTCGTCACTAGAGGCACTATAGTGTATCCAGAGCCTGTTACACCTGTAAAAGCACTAACGTGTACTACATGTGAAACACATAGGGATACTTCTGCAAGGTGGCACACCTCTGGAGGCACTAAGGTGTACTGTGACAAAGTGCAAGTAAAACATACAGGAACATGGGTGGTACACTCTGGAAGGGCTAAGGCGTACAGACAAGTATTGCTTCCTGCTCCCCCTGCAGGAAGTATATGTAATGACTGTGATGATAAAGACTTCTTTAACCCATTATGTACTACAAACAGTATTATACACAGCTGTCATGTGCACAACAATAGACTGCACTTTGTTACATTTGATCTTGATTTTATTGCCTAAGTGACCTGCTTTAAATACACTGAATAGTGAGAGAGCGTTAGAGGTTTTGGTAGGCACTGCTGTAGACAGTTTTCCCATTGGTTGCTACAAGTCATTGTGCACAGACGCGAGTCATGTGTTCCTATTGATTGCTGTCGTTGCTAGCATGCTCATTTTACAGAATTGCATTGCTCAGTGTGCCTGTAGGAGACAGGCTTTTATTTAAAAAAAAAAATGTAATTATTATTTATAATAATTTTTAAAGCTGATATATTTGTAGAATTAATTTAGCTTTTCTTTAAGTGGGGAAATCCCTACTGACTGAGAAACAAGAACAGCAGCACCAAAAATGAAAATGCCTCAAGTGCATTTATAGTTATTAATTTTTCAACCTGTGCTTTCAAAACCTCTCAATTGCATCTATAACGTAAGATGTTTAGCTGTTTAGCTTTAACTATTGGGCTGTTGGCACACTTCCTAAATAAATGTGATCTAAAGCACCATAGAAAACAAAGGGACTGGGTGAGGTCTGTTTAACAACATGGCTGCTATCATTTAAGATAAAAAAAATACAGAAAGCAATACAATTCATAGATTTAACTTTAAAGATAACATTTGCACATATGCTGTATTTGAATAAACTGCTATGCTAATCAAAAAGGTCATTTTTAGATTTGTGGTGTTCCTGGCCCTTTAATTGGAAATAATATTTGGTGGTCCTATTTATACCTTTTTTTTTTTTTTAACAAGTGAAAATCATTTTTTCAAGCTTTGAACTTCTGTTGATTTAAATATGTGGTATTTGACCATTTTAGTAAAAATAGGCATTTTTTGTTTTGGATTTTGTTTGTAGAGAATTGGAAATTCTGTCCAAATATTGTCATGGTCCCTGCAACTGAAGTAAAGAGAAAATAGCAGTTTTTAGGTTCTACATTTTGTTATTTATGTAGCACCTTACCGAGATAGTTTAACCATTGGTTTCACTAGTGCAGCTTCGTACAAACGCAATGGTGGCAATTCTGTGGGTGGAAATAATGGCACTGTTCACATTTAGTATTATTGTTTTTTTAAATACAGTGCAGTTGATTTAGCTAAGCAAAATACTAATTACAATTGTTTTGCTGAAAAACGATGACAAGTAGCTTGTCACACAGCTATTCCATAACTCTGTAGTTGAGATGCAATTAATAAGCTACTGTCTTATAAAAATGGATAAAGCAAAAAAAAAAAAAAAAAGAATTGCAATTGGTATATTAGTATAGCATATATTCAGTAATACTAAAGGTGGCAACATCTTTAAGTCCTATGAGGCTCAGGAGGTTATTCATTAAGATGTGAATTCGACATTCCCATAGCAAACCCGCAACAATTTCCCCTTTGTAAAGTAGCAACAATTTTTTTAATGTTAAGATTGCGACAATTTTCCCATAATAAAGTCGCAACTGCAACAATATTCTCATTATAAAGACGTGACTGCGACAGTAGCAGCCTATTGAGACTCTTTATCTGGTGAATTCGCACCTCTACACAACGGTTCAGACTTTAGTGAATAACCCCCTCAATCCTTACAACATTTAATATAAGATTGTTTACTCTAGAAAGGAGTAGTAGTTAGCTGCTCCCATGCAGTTGGTCAGGTCACCTGGAAGAGTCTTATTTTGAAAGTTCACTCTCATTATTAGCTTAGATGCAGAGTGTCTAGTTAAATATTAAATTAAGATCTCATTGGTTTATAGCCTATCTGGATAGCATGGCATCCTGAGGTCCTGGCTGTGCTGGTGTTCATGCATTGGTTAACCATCTTTCATCAGACTGTCAATAACATCAAATGTTTAAAAATGTTACAATTGTTGCAATAAGGAGCAGAAGTAAGCTACAATCTAAATCAGGGGTCTCAAACTCGCGGCCCGTGGGCAAAATGCGGTCCGCGGGACGACAGTTTGCGGCCCCCACCTCTGCATCACATACCTGTCGTGTTGCGGCCCGGTATCGGCTAATTTTATTTCTTGTGTCCCTGGGGGAAGTCGGCTGCCTACCCGGAAACTGTCATAAAGTGACAGCCAACTAGGAGCATGATGGGAGAGAGAGTTCTTGCTGGGGCCAACGTGAAGCCTGCACGCTGGTAACCAGGAATCAGTAAGGTGCCCTTCTCCCTGCGCATTTCCACTCTCCAAGTGCTAGCATCCATGAACTGCCAGTCCTCCCTGCGCGTTCCACACTGTTAAAGCCAGCATCAGTGAGCTGCTGGCCCCTCCCTCTGCGTTTCCACACTGGTAAGGGAAAATCATTGATCTGCAGTTCCTATATCATATAAGCATGTATAAGAAATAAAATGCAGATATTAATAGATAAGAAATTGAAAAGAAGCACATAAAAGAAAATAAAAATAGTGCCTTATCAAAAATAAGTGGTCAGAGTCAGCAAGGAAAAAACGCCACCAGGTTAATCATTGAAATAGAATCTATTTCAATGATTTGCCTGATGGCGTTTTTTTCCTTGCTTTTATAATAATAATTAAAAAAAAATCGCAGATGCGCTAGTAGCCCATAAAGCCGCACATTTCACCGCAGAGCCACACATTGCCCCACAAAGGTGCTAATTTCCCCAGCAGAGCTGCATATTACCCCCACAAAGCCGCTGATTGCCCCGCAGGGCCATGTATTGTTTTTAATCTGTTGTTTTCTTATGGAAAGCCTGATGCGGCCCAGCCTCACCCAGACTCTACCTCCAGTGGCCCCCGGGTAAGTGGAATTTTTTCATGACCAACCTTTGGCTTTAAAATTGTATCAGCTGGCTGCATCAGTCATTCTGCAAATTTCGGCTGTTTCAGGCTTCTTTCTTCACAGGTAATCCCAGATAGCCTACATGATGTTAACATCTGTTTTAGCTCTCTTTGCTCTTTTTTTTTGCAAAATATATTTTTTATAGACTTGACTGTGTGCTTGGGACTCATTATCTTACTGCAAAGTCATGTTGATCAAATGCTTCAATGCTAGGATTGCATGATGGACAAGAATCTGCTTATATTGATGCTCAGCAATGAAGATTCCATTCTGCATCGCCTACATGCAGAAATACAGCCCCAAACCTGTAAGGCTTCACTGTTGGCTGCTGGCATTGATTCATGTAGTGCCCTCCAGGTCTTCTACAAACAGCCTCCTGTTTGAACAAAAAAATGTAAAACTTTGACTTGGCAGACCACACCACCTGCTGCCACTGTTCAGTGTTCCAGTCCTCCAGACTCTTGCTTTGCTTTCATGTTAGAGGAATGATTTCTGTTTAGAACTCCTCTTTAAAGACCGCTGTCAAGATTACTCTCAACTGTAGAGGTATGTACTTGGCTTCTGGGGGTTTCTGGAAGTTCAAAGCAGATATCTTTATTGGTCTTCTTCTGGGAAATCAGTGTAATATATCATTCCTTTGCTGCACTCTATGGCCAACCACATGGTTCCAGGGCCTCAACGTTACCTGATTCATTGTGTTTTTTTTTAGAAGCATTTGGACAACACATCTGAAAAACTTTTATTTAATGTAAAATGTCATGGGACCTTGTTGATGTAGTTTGACCACCTCAAATCTTATTGCTTTTCTCATTCTTGCCGTGGAATAAGAACTGATGATTTTAAGGTGGGGTTTCCATATCTATTACACCCATTTCCTTCAGTTTGGATGTTCTTTGGCCAGTGTGTTTCAGTCTATTTCCATTTCTGCTTTAGATATAATCAATGAATCAGTTGGTGTTGGTTGGTATTAAAGGGATCGAGTTGATTAAACATCCCTTTTACCTGTAGGGTAATCAGTTCAGCTGCACGCATCATTATAGTAAGTAAATCTTAATAATAAATCATATATGGAAAGACTTCAATCCCTGAACATTTTTGGAAGAGAAAAAGTACACAAGTGATATAAAAGAAAATATATCAAGGGAATAACAGTTCAGAAGGGAAGCGTTTCCCAAAAGAGGAAATTCTTTGGACTAGAGAGTGCAAACTGAAGTTAGAGAAGACGAAACCTGCAATAAAACTTCCATAGCAAAACATTTTTTTGCAGTGAGGACATAAACAGATAAAACAGCCAAGTACTGCCTTGTATGATCTGGACCGAGGCTTATTTATTAAAAGGTGTTAAATGAGGTAAATGAGGAATTCTAACCTGTGGGTGGATGACAACATTTTTAGAACTAGGGTTTCATCTCATTGCTTTGACCTAAATACCTATAGAATAAGCTAACCCTAGCATCTATTTAATCAGGTTGTAAGTTGTAGGTATATATCTGAATCTCTATTGCCCATCAGGATAGATTTCAATACAATACCTTGTTAAGGGATAATATAATAAATCTATTTAGTGTGGCAGTAGAGTTCCTTGCTGCAGACAGCCATGAGTTATGCAGATAGATACTTTATTTATTAGCCAAACAACCTGTATATTTTTATGATTTGGTAAGCAAATGATAAATATAACCACGACAGAGAGCTGATAGGACATTAGCTTAGTTATGCACTGCATCACTGTATCACTGAATAGAAAACCACTACAGTCCAAAGACTGCATTTCAGCACTTTAGTAACCAGTTCTGCAGTGTGGGGGAGGGGCATAGTTTCTGCTTAATACAATTCAGGAAAGTGCGAACTTACCTGGCGATCCTTCGATTCACCTCTCCGAGATTGGTACGTGTTCCCTTCTTTCCTGCATGCGGAGATCAGCGAATGCTTTAAAGGTATTCCAGTCTCGCGAGGCGACTTGAGTGGTCGCGAGGTGAGCCGAAGTACACTTTCCTGAATTACCCCCATAATATGAATAATAAATGAAGGGGGTTTTTCAGCAAGGTGTAAATTCGACTGTCGAATTCTCAAACCGCGGATTCCCATAGCAAATCCACTACAATTTCCCCACTGTAAAGTCGCGACAATTTTCCCATAATAAAGTTGTGACTGCGACAATATTCTCATTATAAAGACGTGACTGTGACAGTAGCAGCCTATTGCAACTGTCTTTATCCGGCGAATTCACACCTATACGCAACAATTCGAACATTAGTGAATAACCCCCTGAATCCAGATTAAATGATGACCAAATATTGTTCTACAGTACATTATACTTTAATGATATGGGCTCAAAATTCAATATGAGAAGGCGTTCACTAGTTCCATTCCAAGACTCACACAAACATTTAATATTATGTGCATTAAACAAAATATCATAGGTTGGATAAATACCACCTTTATATGATATAAAGGACTATATCTAACGTGTTTGCAGCTATATTTATCCAGTACAAAAGTCACAATATTAGGATCTGCTGCTGTGGAAACCATGAAATCTCTATATACAAAAGATCCAAGCTTTGGAGCACACTTATAACTGATAAGTGATAGGTGGCTGTGTTCCACTAGAAGTAATAAAACCCGCAGGCACATGTACAGAATTGCTTGTAAATCCTCCATAGAGCTTAATGGCAGCCACAGTGAGTTGCATCTATGCCTTTACATTAGTGATTTTATTGCAATTGCACCAAATGTAAAATTTGGCAACAAATAAATGCAATGATTTTTCTTGCTTCTGAGTATCAGCTACAGATTTGCTTGAGCAAATGAGCCATAACTAACAGGATACTTTCAACATTCCTGCCACAGGAAACAAACCAATGACACAAAACCACATGCGTGTGATCCCTTTACATGTTTCCTTCTTAGTTTAACCATTTTTCAAAAATGAGGGAACAGCGCACCCTGCTGGCCGCCCTACAGTCTGCAGCCTTCACTCAGCTCAGAACACATTTAGAGAATCTTCTGGAATTACTTGCTCAGGCATGCTTGCTTTGAAACAGCTGTCATAGAAAGAGGTGATTTTTAGGGAGGTCAGTAAAGCTGGTGAATGTATATTTTGCATCAATAATTGTATCAAGACTTTGTACCTTTTAATCAGCCTTGCTCAGAAAATAGATTTACCTGTTAAATTGTAGTTGTCTGGATATGTAACAATTCAGAATGGGGGATTTCAGGGGGTTTAGTCGAGGCAGTTACCTCTTTTAAATTGTCTAAATGTATAGCTTTCATTATATAAGGAGCAATGAAATCCTTATTAAGGATTAGTCAGAACCATACACCAACCGTTACTTAAGTTCCTTAACAAGTTCCCAAGTATTCACAAAACGTGGTTTTTGTTCCAGAATCAGCCATAAGTATTTTTTTGGTTGTTTTTTTTTTTTTTTTTTTTTACAGCAAACTGAATTTGTTTTTGTTTTTTTGTGGGTGCACACAGACGAAGCTAGTAGAGAGCAATCAGGTGTCTAGCTGCTAGAAGGATAGCTGCTACTCGAGACGCCTCGCGAGACTGGAATCCCTTTAAAGCGTTCGCTGATGTCCGCGTGCAGGACATCAGCAAACGCATAACAGGCTATGCATACTGAAGCGAACGATCGGAGGGTAAGTTCACTCTTTGGTGAATTACCCCCTCAAATGTTTTTCTTTCCTGTGTGTTAGTAAATTGTCCTTTCAATAACCTTATTTTCATGTTTTGTATATTGTGCTCAGCCTGTGAGAAGTGATGTCCCACAGTAACACAGAGATCTCCCTCTCTGCAGTTGATAGTAGCACACTTTGCAGTGTGTTTCAGTTATGTCCACATTCCATTTTATACTGATATCCTTTTATTTGTCAGGAATACTGTCACAGAACCAGCTCCTTATCGAAAAATGGTTTATGCCAGCCTGAGGCAGGGGAATACTTTTGGCTGATAAAATTTGCTTTGAACAGCTTTGTAACCAGGAAAAACGGTTAAATTAAAAGAAAACTGCCATATTTACAGTGCTTGCTAGACAACCTGTTTGACTCTTTATAATTAACCTCCTTTGAGCATTTAGTAAAAAAAATTAATTTGTTTTTCAACCATTTCCTGAATTTTGCATTTATGATTTTATTTGGTTTAAACAAACATCATTTTATACAGTACTGCATTTTGGATAGCACCAGCTTTCTGTATTTTCTCTATACATCAGTTAAAATATACTCATTTTTGTGGATTTGGGACGGACATACAAACTGCTTGAATCATTGGGAAGAATAGGGTTAAACATCTATTGGTATGCTTATGCCTCATTTGCTGGTAATGTACATTGAATAAGAACAGTTTCCTAATTCTTTTAAAACAAGGTGCTGCCCATGGTGTGCTGTATGAAGGTAAGTAGTTGCAAACAGGTTTGATCAACAAGGCTTTTTATGAGTTTAAAGCTATTTTATATTCTGATTTCAGTAGAGTGTTAGTTTACCTTTCTTTTAACAACTTTTCACCTGCACCTGGGGTTTTCTCTCTAGCTGCTCTTCTTTATTGCAACCATATTTACTATTTTGTATTTTTTCACTGTTTTTTTATATAGCGCTACTATATTACGCAGCTCTTTACAGAGATTCATCAGTCCCTGCCCCGTGGAGCTTACAATCTAGTCTCCCTATTCACACACACACACGTATCTTGTTGGATTGTGGGAGGAAACCGGAGTGCCGGAGGAAACCCATGCAAGGTGCGGAGAGGACATACAAACTCCATGCAGATGAAATCCAATTTTGGGGGGGATATTTATAAAATTTTCCCTTTATTTGTATAGAATTGAAAACAACTTTTTGATGTGAATAAAAAAATGTATCAAAAAGTGTTTTTGAACATGGCAATAAAAACTTTCATAAATAGTTGATACTGACATTAAAAAAAACACTTTATGAAAAGTCGAGAAAAAATGTAGCGATATTGATAAATATTGATGCGTTTCTGCTGCTACAGTTTTTACATTACTTTCCTTAGAGCCTTTTGATATCGATATCCCCAATATTTTAGAAATATTTTAGTGCCCCAACTCCATAGGGAATAATGGGTTTTATTCAGACAGGCAAATTCTTTTTTCAGAAAAAGAAAAGAAAAGTGGAAAAGGGCTTAATGAGTTTCGATACTGGCGATATTGACCTACCAGGGAAAACCTATACAATTTTAGTAATTATTCCCCATATTATAAGTCAGTGATGCCCAACCTTTTTTGGCCTGGGGGCCATATAAAATGGCGACACTTGTGTCACGGGCCGTTTCAAAGTCGCGACTTCTAAAATTGCGACAAATATTAAAGTTACAGCTGCGACAATCTACTATAGTAAAGTAGCGACTGCACAATATTCTCATTATAAAGATCTGACTGCGACAGTAACAGTCTATTGCAGGGGTAGCCAAAAAGGTGACATTACAAACCAGCACATCCCTCAAAGTGCCGGCGCTGGTGAGTGATGTCATTACGCTAATGTCAGGGGAGGAGCACGCATACGTCAGAGGAGGAGAACTCCCCTGCGAGCGAGCGCTCCTTCAGTGCAGGCCACGGACCTGGCCTGAAAACCATCAGGTCGGGTCCACGGCCTGTACAGAAGACATTCTTGGCAATGGCTTGTGTGCCAAGAGAGAGGGCTCTGCGTGCCATAAGTTCGCCATCCCTGGTCTATTGCGACTGTCTTTAGCTGGCAAATTCAAACTTATATGCACCATGTTGGATTTCAGAAATTGGGGCATCACTGCCCTAAATGTACTGCTGCTAGATCAGACTTCATCTCATGATACACAACCCAGGATCGTGAGATGAATGCTTTGTCGCTACAGCTCTTTTTCTGGGTATGTATGTGATGTCCATCTTCACCTGGAAGAGAGCTGCAGCTGCGATGCATTTAACAATAACAATTCTATATTACATTTATCATTATGTTGTTCCCTGAAGTACAGATTTAAATATGCATTATAAGATGGTGTACTCAAAAGGTCTCTCCATTAGCAACTGGAAGGCTAGCTTCATTGATGGTCTACTTTATAACTCTAGTATATTTATAGTGATGCTGAGGTACAGTTGCTATGGTGATGCAAATCCACTAATCACTCTGAACACCTCTTTTAATTGTCTAAGCATCCATTTATTAATTGCCATTCCGAAAGCTGTGCTTGCCAAATGAGGTTCAGCTGGTAAATACTGAGCTGTTCCCTGGCAACTAAATGCTCCCCCCCAAATGTTAATAAAACAAAGGTTTGCAATGACAGGTTGAGCTGTAATGCATATATTTGCCGGCATTATCTCAACATTGATTGTTACAAACAGGTGGACACTGCAAATCTCGTAATATTACAGCCCACAGATTATGCAGAACCTCTTTAAACACAGGCTTGACAACAATGCTGTTACCTGAACCCTCTCCATGTGGGAAAAAAAGCTGATAATAGCAAATCCCTAGCTGTTCCATCACAGCTGAGATAATTTGTTTCTGAAAATTAACTACTGTTTCTGCTTTGAAGCCATTAAAATTACATTCAATTTACTTTCATGCAAAAATGAATTCCCACTTGCATTAAAAATGTAGCAACTGATTTGCAGCGACCAGCTGAATTCTAACAGTATATACCTGAATCATCGTCTGGAAGAGTTTGGTAAAGAAAGATAAATGATTTCAGCGAAAACTAGACATTTCGTGGGGTCATTCTCTAAAGTCCGAATTGTCGCATAAAGATGTGAATTCGCCGGCTAAAGACACTCGCAATAGACTGCTACTGTCACGTCTTTATAATTGAGAATATTGTCGCAGTTGCGACTTTACTATGGAAATGTTGTCGCAGCTGCAACTTTAAAAATTGTCTCAGTTGCAAGTTTACAATGGGAGAATTGTTGCAGTTGAGGATTTGCTATGGGAATGCGCTGTTTGAGAATCCAGCAGTCGAATTCGGACTTTAGAGAATAACCCCCTTTGTATGTACTGAAAGGGGATATGTCAGTAAATACATTCTCTGAGCAGTAGTGCATGATTGCATGTTAAATTATTTAAATGAGAGGGGGATTTACAATATTGTTTTTTTAGTTTTTGCCCAGTTTGCAGAAGTGCATTTTGTGGAGACTTTAGGTTCTGGTAAGTAGAGTCTTCGACTTTTTGTTCCCAACATTGCTGATGTGAGCAATCGCAGAAGCAGTATTAGGTCACAATATAGTTTCTGCCCTTGCTCACATCAGTAATATTGATAAAGCGTTTCTCTCTGTCATCTTCCCTGTCAGCCTGCCTTTTCTTTCCCAAGTGTTGGGTTTGCTAGGCTAAAGGATGATTGGCATTATAGCTCCTCCAATCAAATCCCTTAAATCATGATCTAGCAGGGATCTGATTGGAGGAGCTATAATGTCAACCATCATTTAGCCCCACCCACCCGACTCAGGAAAGAAAAGTCAGGCTGACAGGGAAGATGACAGAGAGAAACTCTGTATAAAGTTACATTTTTTAAAAATACATATATATTTACAAAAACATTTATTTCATTAGTAAAACCTAAATTAGTATTAGAGTTTCCCTACGAAACAGAATTCATTGCTCATGTTGCTACTTCGTTACTATATTTTCTGTCATTCGAGTGTATAGTCTTTTTACTCCAAATCTCCATTTAACTTCCATTGGCCCCCATTTTTCCACTTTGGTGAAGTCAATCATTGAATTTGGAGCAAATAAGCCTTGCTGAATTTGCTACTTTAAAATACCCCAACATTTTGTAGGTATGCATGCATACACAAAGGAATGAAAAATGCAATGCTGTTGGGCTGGTGCATTTATGAGCTGTTGTAATACACCCTATACATAACAGGAAACTAAGAAAAAGCGCAAAAAGAAATACACGGCACTAAGTGCCTTATCAAACAATACTTAAAATTGAGTGCAGTATCCCAAACACACCAAAAAATTGTGAAGGGAATGGGTGGTGAAACAATTCTACTTTAATGAAAAGCACCCTGGGGTGATATTCAAAATTATGCTCACCATATTAAACTGGGTTCTGAACCTTTAAAAGTGATGTCTGGATAGACTTCCAACAAGTGCAACAGTCTGAATCAGCTCCACAGGTGAAAAATATCAGCAGTCATAAAAAACGGTTAAACAACCACACAGCTGTAGCGATGACTCATATATCATTCATGATGTAAACAAAATCGATTTCCTTGATAAAAAAATCCATATTTATTGTAATAAAAACATAAAAAATAATATCAAAAAAAGTTCAAGATAATAAAAAGGTTCAAAAATAGGATATCAAACACAATGAACTTGATATCACTGTTATAAAACGATTTATGAACATCCAGTGTACTGCAGCCCAAATTTTTCAACACAGCCAGGACAAGAGCAATTAAAAATTATCAAAAATGTATTTAGTTCATACCTCTCTACGCGTTTCGCATGTAATGCTTCATCAGGAGAGCTAAAACTGTAATGGAGATGATGAAAAAGCGGCCGGCTTTAAATGCTCTGAGTCCCACTTCGAAATCTGGAAGTGACCCTCCATGATGTCACTTCCGCTTAGAAACACCAACGAGCATGTAATGATATGTGTAGGAGGGTCATATTATACCTCCCAAATCCATGGAACGCATGTGCGTTTCAAGTAGAGCACCTAGTAGTCTCTTATATGGATATATGGGTGTGTGATCGTACTTTGAAGTTGTGGAGCTGCAGGGCTGGCTGCAGGGCCTGACGGAGCATGTTCAAACAGGTACTCTCCCCCCCCAGGGCTGATTACATGTGCAGTGTGGACCAATTAGGAGGAAGCCGGAAGTAAGTGAGCTTACTATATAAGTCAGTTGTTCATTTTATTCATAATGCCATGACTAAGAGCTACGCTCCAAACTCGTAGGCGTTGTGTCACTATTGTTTTAAAGTTTTAATGCCCATGTGGTGAAATAAAGAGAACCTATGTTTTTTACCTATTATTGTAGTGCCGGAAGTATTTTCTAGTTTAACTCTGCTTGCATGATGATGTCCGTTCCTTCCCGAGCACCCAGCTACTTGACAGCCATGGAGGATTGAAGCGGTTGGTAATGGAGTAAGTAATTACTTATGTTTTTAGTAAAGGTTTTGTTATATGAAAGCTAGTTTATTTATTATCTAACCTTTTAGGTGGGTCTTGTTCCTCTATTATTACAGTATTATATTTATTATTGCTTCTAATTGTTCCATATCAAGCACACAGATGTTTTAATACAAATATTAAATTTAATATTTTATATGTAAAATTAAAGTTAATACACTGATTCTTATGTAAAATTATATTTTGTCCTTAATTAGTTTTTTTATACTTATTATATGTATATATTGACCAGTGTCCCAGCACATTGTTACAGCTTTCATCACCCTTCAATCTGTGTATGTAATTCTTCCTCCCATTTAGATTGTAAGCTCTGCAGGGCAGGGACCTCCATCCTTTTGTGTCAATCAAGACCTGGTAGTTAAAGTGTTGTATCCGTGTGATATTATACTTGTGTTGTGTAATGCACTTTTCCCAGGTCTGTATTATATTTGTATTGTTGAATTGTACAGTGCTGCATAAATCTGTGGTGTTTTATAAATAAAATTATACTTACACACAAATATTATGAGCAGACGCATAGTATTATATCAGCTACTTCAGATTAAGTTTTATTTTATTTAGTTTTACCTAAATATCTAAATAATTGTTTTAGATTTTGAATATAACTAATACTAGAACACTTTAAAACAAAAGGTCTAAAAGAATTTAGCACATGTAAACATTTGTATGCAAGGACGAACTGGTTACTGCTGGAAATGTGAATTTATGGTCAAATACTGCCATCTAGTGACTGTAAATAATACAGCACAAATGCAGTCTCAAAATGCAACTATTTTGTTAGTTTTAAACAAATTGAAAAGTGTTCACTTTTCAATGGACAAAAGTAAACAGAACTGTTCTAGTGATAGTATTTGTGTCTTAATTAAACATGAAATCACATATAGTTGCTTAGATCATTTTAAAATAAATGAAGAACCATCAAAAACACTTGCACATACAGTACATCAGTATACATACAGTGTATGTTTAGAGTTACAGTGATAGAGATTAAAGTAAAACACACTTAAATACCCCAAGACATTGAAGCAGTGCCCATCCCTATGATAATTTGCCTCACTCACTTTGATATTTAGAAGGATTTAATTTATTTCTTTTAAAGTGATAAGCTAACATCAGATTTCCAGTGGAAACCCAATGTCCATATTACTCAGACCATAAATCAGAGGGCGAAATTTATTTAATTTGGAAAGAGCACTCTCAGTCTTTCCGAGTTTATCGAGTGAGATCTTGCATTGTTCTTGAAAGATTTTTTTTCAATTCTTTGAGATCGAGTTTTTCAATCTCGATTTTTCATATTTTTTGATGGAAAGGTAGCTATTGATGGAAAAATCAAAATCGAAAACTCGATCTCAAAAAATTGTAAAAAAAATCTCATGAGAACAATGCGAGATGTCGCTCGATAAATTCAGGAAGACTGAGAGCGCTCTTTCCCAGTTTAATCAATTTCGCCCAAAGTGTCTATATCTTTAGATAATTACTTCTATACATCATATAAATGCATAATCTTGTACCCTACTAACCCAATTTATAAATCATCAGTGCAACAAAATACAGTCAAAGTATTATGACTTACTTACATTATTTCTGTTTTTTAATTTTTTCAGCAATTTACTTCCATAACTGGGATACCCAGTGGCTTTTCTACATATAATGTATAGCTTTCACACATCTTTTTTAATTTGATTTGTGTTAATTTAAGCTTGATTTTCTTTTTCTGAAAGCTTGTTCAATATACTTTAGGCCTCATGTACATTATAAGAGGGAGACAACTTCTTTAATGTCACGAGCTGCATAATTCACACTACTGCCATCTACTGGGCAATTTAATTATAAGAAAGGTTTACAGCACTGGGTCTCAACTGTATGAAAAAGAATAATAACTAAAATAAATTTAATTCATATACTTTAGTTGTCATGGTTAATTACCCTTGGAAATCAAAAAGTCTGAAGCAAAAAAAATCAAGTAATTAAAAAAAAGACACTAAAAATCACACTACAATATGCTGTTGAGTACCACTTTATCAGGGCCACCATACATTTTAGGAGCATTTATAGGCACTAAATGTTTGACACCTTAGGCCACACCCACTAAGCGGCCACACCTCTTTCTACAAATAATCACACACTAAACTATGAAGTTGAACTGATGTGCTTTATTTGTGTGACTCATAATTTCATATAAAGGGAAATGATTCAACATTTGAATATTAAAAATACTTCTTTTTTAGAGTGTATTGCCCTGATCTTCCCTGCCTATGCCCCTGGCTAGCGTAAAGGCGTCCTTCAAGCTGAGGCGCCTATAGGCATGGGTCCCTCACACCTATAGGGAAGTCGGACTTTGCACTTTATTCACACACTATATAACACACAAAAATAAATTCCAAAGTCAACAATCCTTTTAAATTGGTGATGAAAAATAGGACCCAAAATTGCTTTCATAGTGTTCCAGAAACTTACAATATACTGTATACATGAATGATTGTTCGTATTGAACAAAAACAATCTTCCCTATAAAAATAAATGAAGAAAATATTTTATTTTATAAAGATACACAATCATATAATCAATTATAAGTAACCAAAAATACCAGATATCGTACTAGATAGATATCTTTTGCCATGCTCCACAATGTCACTGTTCTTGAATAATGCATTGCTGTGATTTTCTAATTTTTTTGCAGGCAAGTCTATTATGGGTAATATAAGAATTGCTCACCTGCTAGCTAATGACCCTGCTTTGATGCCTTCAGCTATGTGTCAATAACAGAGAGAAATGCCTTGAGATGACTGTTCACCTCCACGTGCTCCATTCTCACTTCTAAACCAGCTCCTTTCAATGTGCAGACACCAGGACAGGAATGGTTCAGGTAAAAAGAAAGTGAGGGGTTGTGGGTAATGGGGATAATGATGGGTAAGGTTTAGGCACTAAATGAAAATTTTGCATCTATTTTGGTGATTTAGTGTCTTAATAGACACACACTTGATTGGCAAAGATTTTGATGAACGGTTGTACTTATTTTACACTTCTTAACTCTATCTGAACAAACAACACACTCACCAGTCATTTTGGGTGAAAAGGCCACAGCACTTTATTTTAACCATTTTCAACACAAACCGTAATTTAACTTTTTTAACTGATGGTCCTAGAAGTTCCGTTGGTATCTGAATGCCAACACCTCCTATCAGTCGTATACCACCAGCTTAATAGTACCCAATCGCCTGGCAGGGACCCCATGCCCTGCGTTAGCACTTCCATGTTTTCCATTAACATCCCTAACTCCTTAAATAGGGTATGTTCCATATCTCTTTTCTACTGACAACATTTATCAGGACCATCGCCCCATAATGCTGTGACAAATAATCTACTTAATATAAGAGAGTCGGGTGGGGGACCATTCCTCCTCTACTTCCCACTCTCTAATGTCCTTCCTGTCCTCTTTGACCTTTTCCCATCTACCTTCTCACTTTTCTCTTCCTGTCCCCATCCCCTCCTAGCAGGGGCAGTCCTAGCCCTATTGGTGCCCTGGGCCTCCCCCCCCTTTGCCCCACGCCCCCCACTCACCTCCAACAGCGTTCCAGCGACGCACCTCCTCTAGTGAGGTAAGCTGAATGTGACGGTGCTCCTTAGATGTTCTGATGTTCTGGTCTTTCCGGCAGCTGCCGAATACAGCCAACAAGACCCGAAGCAGCCAAAGACCGTCGCATTCAACTTACCTCATCAGAGGAGATGCATCACTGGAATGTTTTTGAGGTGAGTGGAGGGCGCAATGCAAGGGGAAGGGGTGTCACGGGGCAGGGAGGTCAAGTTTAGCGATGGGCGATGTGGACGACAGCGCCCCTCAAATAGATTGCACCCTGGGCCGTCGCCCACCTCGCCCATTGGTAGAACTGGCCCTGCCTCCCAGTCATATTCACCCTTCCCCTAAAAGCTCCAGGTTTCCTGACTCTTTCACCTACACATATACCTATATATATATATATATTCACACACATGCATCCACACATACTCACTTAAAATCAAACACACTTACCCATGTACACAGACACTCACACATAGACTGAAGACATTTTTACCTTAGGTAAGAAGATGGTCTGGTTCTATGTCTAATTTGTAACATTGTGGAAGTTTGTTTCCAAAAGTCCTGAAATAGTCTCCAGATGAGTCATTAATGGGGAATATTTATAAAAGTTGAATGGTTTTTTCACTGATTTATAAATGCGATATACATTGAATTTTATAGTCTAAAAATGTGTTCACCTGAACTAGGATGGCGAAAACCCATTATTCACTATGAAGATGATTCTCTAACTTACTAAGTCAGATCTCTTTTCCCATCGATAAAGATCAGCGATATCAATAATGATCAAAAGCGGAATATAACTTCATTGAAAACATTGCAAATTTAACACATCAATATTTTCCATTGTCTATTTCAATATCACTATTTTTTTTTTATCGACTTTATAAAATCAGCTGAATCAAAAAGCGCAATGAACAAAAAATAACAGTGTAATCGCAACAATTTGTATCAAAAACCATTGCAACTAAATGTATCGAACAGATCAATATTTTATTTAGAGATTTCCCCCATTGAGTGAAACTGATATTAATGGTATTCTTAACTGTTATTAAAAGTCCACGTTGGATTTGTGCTTTATAAATCCTCCTTCCAATATCTGCATAAAAAAGTATTTAAGCTTGACTGATCCATATCTGATTTCTAAAGAATATTAGCAGCTTTAGTAATTTGTATGTCAAGGGCCTAAAGCTTTAGTTACAGATAATCATTTTTTTAAATTATATTTGCTTTAAAAAATCATTTAATATTTATAGGCTATTCATGAACTGGTATAACTGTTCTCTAATTTTGACAATTCTGATTAAAAAGTTGAGAAATCTGGCTATGGGCGAGGATCAGTCAGTAAATGGTTATGGCTAATTGTTGTCTATTGTCATTTCATTTGTTTGTAAACAAGTAGTCAGTTTGACAGTAGCAGCCCTGCCACCAGTTCTCTAATTTGCCACCTTGATCTAGTGAAGTTAAACTGGTGAATGTGACACAGTACACTTTGTTGAATGTACTACTTCGTCTGATGCCGATGTTTGATGAATTGAATAAATAGTGCTGCAAAGTGCTTCGTAAATCCGTACCTGTTGTAAACATCCAAATTGGTCGCAAATTGGCCACATCGCATTCAGGGCCTCATTGTTGAAATGGTGAATTCAGCTGTTGAATTGACACGCGACAATTCTAGTCACATTGCCAAAATAAATACAAATTCACTTCCCACTATTGACTAAGTGGAGAATACACTTGTCGAACAGGTGGACTTGCAGTTGAATGCTGTCACATCCATAGTGTGGCGTAGTCAGTCGCATAGAAGTAGGATGAGAAGTCATGCAGAGTGAGGCAGTAACATCAGTCTCATCACATCCCACTCACTGTATTCTGTGAATATTTTATTTCTATGTCACTGTGTCCCTAGGTTATGTTGTCATTTAGTCGCAGTCGCCATTGTAACTTTTGAATAACTAGTCACCTTACGCAACAGTGGAGCCCTGGCATCAACCCCCCAATTCATCAGTCATATGTAGAAAGTCAAACAGGTGAATTCGGAGCATTTCTCCTCGTCGCATTCACAGCTTCACAGTACTCTACATCTTAGTCAATAGTAGAAGTATCTGAGCATGCACATGCAAAGAGATGCGAAGAGCTCTATAAGTTCACGATGATCGTAGACGCCAGAAGGGCGAAGTGGTGAATTAATGCGAGTTTGGACCCTTACATGACTGTTTGGAGTTTCATGAATAAGCCTCTTAGGGGGTTATTCACTAAAGTCTGAATTGTTGCGTATAGGTGCAAATTCGCCAGATAAAGACAGTCGCAATAGACTGCTATTGTTGCAGTCGCGTCTTTATAATGAGAATATTATCGCAGTTGCGACTTTATTATGGGAAAATTGTAACGACTTTATTATGAGAAAATTGTCGCAACTTTACAATGGGGAAATTGTCGTGGATTTGCTATGGGAATCCGCTGTTTGCGAATTCGTCAGTCGAATTCGCACCTTAGTGAATAACCCCCTTAGTATTTTAAAATGGGAGTAAATATGAGGGAGTTTAACAATTACTTTTACATTCGTGGTTTAAACACTAATGCTAAAGAGCGTATTTTTATCTGGAAATATGGTATTGACGTCATTGTTCATTTAAACTCCAGTGAAGGGTATCCATTTGTGACACCATTGTTTTAAGGTTCTAGCCCTTCATTAGATGATATTAGAAACTATACAGAGAAAGGCTTTTGTTTGCAGACAATAATAACCTCAGTAGAAAGGTGAAGGATAAACAGCTCCAGCCCAAACTCCTAATTGTTCAGAGCTCTCCCTTCCGAACATACACAACAAAGATAAATCTGTTCAGTCGCTAACTGGTGAATCTGTCTCCCATGAGTCTCACATTTAAAGTAATGTTTCTAAAAGCAAAATACTGTACATTATTACCTGCCAGACAAAGGAACACAAATGGCGCAGCCAGGGACAGAATTATCAATATCCACAATGGTGCCCAGATGACTGAGGAAACCATAGAAATCCAATTACAACACAACAGAATGAACTACAATAAATTCTACTTACTGTACCCAACCTGCCACAGTGTGATTCCTCTGTGCAAACCTGAAATATACAGTGGTGAAAAGCAACCATCTATAAGCTTCCAGGTAGTCATCAGTATCCAAGTGATTAATGGGATAAAAAGAAAAAAGTTTGGAGGTTTTAATGACTAGGGATTGAGCTGTACATATTAGGAACAGATTGATTCCAAAGGGCCTGCTTTTGCCGTCTGAGAAGATATTATATAAATATTAAGGAGTCTGTTTTCTTTACTGAATCACATGACACATGTGTAAATCCAGGGCCCAGGGGTCATGTGGATGAAATTGAAATCATTGTTTACATTTTAAGTTTGGATATTTTGTGTAACATCAAGAAATGTTTTTAACAGTAAGGGTGGGTTTTTATGGCAGGTGGGAGTTTTTGTTTCTGGTCGGTCTGTTGCTGATTGGCAGTATTATTCCAAGCGGTAGAAGGCCTTAAGTAGACATTCTTTTCTTTATACATTTAGAAAGACAGGAATGAGTCCATAGGGAAGGAAAAGATATAATTCAGTAGGACAGACTTCACTAATGGACACTTCTGTGGGTAAAAGCTTTAATTATGCAAGCAGTGCCAGATTGACATCAGGCACAGAATGCTTGGTGCCTTAGGCCACCCCCACTGAATGACCACACCCCTTTTCCACAAACAAATAATTATGCAATGAAGTACATAGGTGTGTCAATGATGTAAGTTGTTTCTCATTAAAGGTGTTTAAAGGTTTGAGTGATGTACACCAGATTGTATTTCATTCTAGGAGTGTGAGTGATATAAGTTGTATCTTGTTCTAGGTGTGGGTGAAGTAAGTTGTATCTTGTTTTAGGTGTGGGTGAAGTAAGTTGTATCTTGTTCTAGGTGTGGGTGAAGTAAGTTGTATCTTGTTCTAGGTGTGGGTGAAGTAAGTTGTATCTTGTTCTAGGTGTGTGAGTGATGTAAGTTGTATCTTGTTCTAGGTGTGTGGGTGAAGTAAGTTGTATCTTGTTCTAGGTGTGGGTGAAGTAAGTTGTATCCTAGGTGTGTGAGTAATGTAAGTTGCATCTTGTTCTAGGTGTGCAAGTGATGTACATTTTATCTCATTCTAGGTGTGTGAGTGATGTAAGTTGCATCTTGTTCTAGGTGTGCGAGTGATGTACATTTTATCTTATTCTAGGTGTGGGTGAAGTAAGTTGTATCTTGTTCTAGGTGTGTGAGTGATGTAAGTTGTATCTTGTTCTAGGTGTGTGAGTGATGTAAGTTGTATCTTGTTCTAGGTGTTGGTGAAGTAAGTTGTATCTTGTTCTAGGTGTGGGTGAAGTAAGTTGTATCCTAGGTGTGTGAGTAATGTAAGTTGCATCTTGTTCTAGGTGTGCGAGTGATGTACATTTTATCTCATTCTAGGTGTGGGTGAAGTAAGTTGTATCTTGTTCCAGGTGTGTGAGTAATGTAAGTTGCCTCTTGTTCTAGGTGTGCGAGTGATGTACATTTTATCTCATTCTAGGTGTGTGAGGCAAAAAAACATTAAGATTGGTTGCATTTTAAATGTATATCTCTGACTGTGCACTTGTGCACTTCATATGATATAAACAAATGAGTTTTATGGGTATATTTCAGCTGAATAAAGAGATGTATTAGTTCCTACTGACAAATGTAAATATTCAGAAAAGGAATCTGATACTGCAGTGATATTGGCTCTAGAGTTTCCTGTCTATACAATCAAAGTTCATGTAAGGTAACACTTTCTTATAAAGTAAGGTATTTCCTCTGAATGAAAATGGATTTAAGTAAAACTTTTTTCTTTCATATAATGTGTATTGATAACATGTTGCCTGGTATATATACTTATTAGCAAAGGAGATTCATTCATTTCTTCTTATTTAATTCTGTTCTAAAACCATTAATTTCATCCAACGCTGACCTTTTATTAGCAGACAAATCTAATTTTCACATATGGAGTTACTAGGGGATGTAGTGGCCTTGCTCGGTGAATCGTATTTCAAGTTTCGAATTGATTTTGACAACTTGTACAAACGAGCGGAGATGGCTGGGAAACATAATGGTGTGTCGTCTGAGTAAAGACAGGACAAATATTGCTTAATGATGGAAGGAGGACATTAAAACACTGAAAACATAAGGATATAATAGAATATTACAAGGAAAATGATTGTACGCGTTCTGTAGGAAACTGCTTAAGAAATGTCATGTTATCTAACTTTCAATAATAAATATGCATTTTTAAGTACAATTTAATTTCCACTTATTTTGATGTCATAGAGTATAATATATGAGAGCATAGCTTAATGTGAAAATTGTTTGTATTTATATTTATAGGCTTAGTTGTCCAGAGTAAGCAGGTGTAATGAATAGCTTGGGAGCTACTGAGTCTGCAAGGCTGATAAACAGAATAAAATGTAGTTAGCTTCCCGGCTGGTGTGTAGAGTGCTATTGCCTTGTAGTAACATTTTAAAGTATTTGTCTACCTCCATAGGTAGTTGTGACTGCAAAAAAAAAAACACAATTATGGCTGTTCAGGGCAGAACTACGGGTATATTACAGAGGGCCATGGGTCAAAATCAGCACTTGGACGGACTCCCCTTGCAGTAGGGCCCCCCCCTACACCCCCCAGACCCAATATACTGAGATGACGTTAATCATAGCCGGGTTCCCATGCAGTCTCAAGCCTCTGTTGCAATCACGACTCCTCCAGTTATACCACTGCTCAGGGCATTAGGCACATCCATTCTATTAGTGTAATGTTATCTCAGAAGCAGGGAATGCCTGGCTCTGTGTACTGAATGAATAAAAAGACAGTGATGTATTATATTTTCTTCATTCAGGCAACTGTTATAATGTAGAGGTTTACTCTTGTCTAAAACACAAAACACTGCTTTTGGTGTCCATTGTGAGCTTTAATGACAATTTTCATACTGTTTATATGACCCCTGCCTGCTAGTTCGTCTCCTCACCCTGGGCTGTGGATTTGATCAGGAAGATAGAGTTTTCACCAGTATTGCTGTTTGCATGTCCATAATGTTAGCATGTAATCGGAAATGCTTTTTATTTGGCGAATAGTGCTAATTTTCCGTTCTTGCACAGGTTAATATTTAAACTAAACCTGAGTGTGCTTTTCCACAGATAGGGATCACCTGTTGTCACCACTCATTGCAAATGCCTGTTCATATGTTCCCAGAAAGCAGGCCCTTTCTAGTTATTTGAATGCCTCGTTGTATACAAGTTCATCAGTAAATAGTACCTTTTATATGATAATAAATGTATCATACAGCTGGTACTCATGCTTTTTCTCTCTTAGGTGTATTAAAAGGTAATGTGCCTTGTAACCACGCTTTCCTTACCTTTTTCCCCTCAGTGATTTGTATTTTCTCCTAATACTAATTTAGAAAGTAGTTTTTGCACTGTTAATTAAAATAATATATCCACTCTAACAGACAGAAATGAAATCAGTGCATTGTTATGTTCTTCTAATATTGTTAATATTGAAAAAGTATTTTACAGTCCCAGTGCTGGGTATTTCATTGCCACTGGATCCTAAGATTTATTGATTTAGGCAGTTAATTATTTATGGAGCTTTTGCTTATTGCAAAAACCTTGGCGAATTTCCCAGAGTTACATGACAACCTACTGCTAAGTAAAGGCAAAAAGGAGTACTTGAATCTTCTGAATGCAAATGGCAGAAGTATGCCTGAATTATAGGACAATATGCTTCATTGTACTGTTTCATGTAAATCATGGACATAACTAGAGAATCTTGAGTGGCTGATTCATTTTTTGGTCTGTCCCGTGAATTGGGGAGCATGTGGATTTTCTTACACTTTTATTGTAACTACATTGCAGATTGCACAGTTATTGCTCAGTGCCTAACTGACTACTTACTCTTGAGAAAGGGTGGGTCCTTTCCCCCGAAACATTGTGCATTTTCGAAGATGTGCATTTGTATGGAGATGGCACAAAGTGTGTTGTGTTTTTCATTTTATACAGCCTGGACAATCCCTCCCTTTTATGTTTCCATTAAATCTGAGTGAAAGTACCCTGACATCAATTATATTGCTGAGTTGAGTTGTTTTACATTGTCATTCAACAGTGCCTGGTTACTGCTCAGTAAATTCAGCAATGCAAAATTCCTAGTTCATTGTTTCCATGCAAGGTGACTTCTAGTGTTGCAGTTTAAAATACTTATCAGTATTCTAGCTTCATTGTGAAGTGTCCAGTAATGGCCCATTGCAACAATACCTTTAGTAGAGAAAATTTGCAGTGTCAAGTACCCATTTTCTTTATAAAGCCACTAGGATGATTCAGTTGAAAGGAGAAATATGCCCAAGATACAGTACATATTCCTATAACAGTTTAGTGAAATAGGATATTTTTGTTTGTTGCTGCATAATCGTATTTAGTGACTTGAGAGGGAGTCGCCATATTTTTCCACTGGACCAATGAAGGACATAGAATCCGGTATACTTGGGGAAAGTTTAAGCTAAGTGAGCAAAACAGAGAGTTAATTGCTGATCTACGTTATTAACCTAGCAAACAGGTGCTGACTATAAAATGAAAAGTACATAGTCTGAACATAACCCATGGCAACCAGAAAGATGAAACAGAATAGAATTAAAAAAACAAAAAACAAAAACAAATTCAAACTGACTTAGAGCACCTCTGTCTACAACCTACAAAAATGAATTCCTTAGTACATGAATAATTCAGAGTAAAACTGAAGGGTGGGGTTGTTGATATTTGAAATAATGTGCTGACGGAGCACCAATGGCTCAGTAATACCCATCTTTGACTCCACGCTTCCCAACAATTATCTTTCATCAGGATAGCTGTTAAATAGGCAGATTTAATAGCTTTGCAAAAAAAAAATCTGTCTAGCCCTCCTTTAGGTATATTTTACATATGCCCTTTGGAAGTCCTAGCACAGAGAGTGCATGTGTGTATATAAAGCAGGCATTTTGTTTTTTGAGGGGTATGATTTGGATTTACACACTGGGCTTCTGATTTTATTAGCAGAAAAGTTAATAGAAAAACTGATCTTCTGAAATATTTAGCTGTTGTTATGTGTCATTTAAGAGAACAGAAGTATTCCTAGTTATGGGTGTTAGCAATAAGTCTGTGAGTTATACCAGACCCAGACATTGACACTATCCACTTTCTAGGACCTTCTGGGGAACAATTAATTAGAACCAGTAACCTCCCTGAAATAGCCATGGGAATTTTACAGGAAATAGGAAATGCCCAGGTTTTAATATCCTCAATGCTGGTGGCCGACATTTATCGCCAAACTTTAAAAGGAGACCCACTAAAGTGCAGCAGTAATGATACCTTTTAAATCACAAATTATGGACAAAGAACATATGCAGGTGGCATACACACAAAGAAAGAGAGAGGTTGCGTCTCTGTGCTGGAAGCTGTAGAATTTATTGAAAATAAGTTCCTTGAATTACAATTAGCAATGATAAATGCTACAAATGAATAGCCTGCTTGTATTTCTTTTTAAGCTTCTTAAGAGAAGACAGCACAAAGGACTTGTAACACAGTATGCATTTATTAGTGATTCACTTTATAAAGGCTTACAACGCAATGATTAGTTAATAAGTACAACATATAAGAAACAGATTCTAAATATTTGGGAGCATAATTATCAAAGAGTGAATTCACATGGCAAAATTTTGTGTCAATTTGCCCATAATCTAGCAGGGTGAATAGTGCAAATTCACAATTTAGTGTATTATTACTATGATGGAGTGAATTATCCAGTTGTGTGATTTCTGAGCATTGTAAGTTTAATAGTAGTAGTGGCATATTGTAAGGGATTCATCATAAATAGGTGCATTATAGCAAAGTGATGACATCTTCACATGGATCTGTATATATTTATATCTATCTTTTTCTACAATAATAGGAACTATTGTCAAATTACATATTTACATATTGTATAGATAGTGCTGTAATTAGGCAATAATTTATGTAAGTGAGCAATATAACATGATTCAGATCGCATCGGAATACAATTGGGTAAAGGTTTTGTACTTCATAAAGGGAGTCACCTGTTGATTCTCCTGAAGTACTGCTGGCGATGGCTTCAACTTCTGTCACCAGGCGTGTTAACATGAGAAAATGCCTGTATATGTATTATGTTGTGGTAAAATGCTTGGTGAAAGAAGTAGCAGCACTTGCTGGGGGTACTTCAGGTAAGTCAATGAGGTGCTCTCCCAGGCCATTCACTGGTGATTTTATGTGTTTTGCTACATGCAAAAAACAGAGTGGGGACTTGCCTTTAATCTGTCTCTTGGGGCCTTATTGACTAAAGGGTGAATTAATCTGTCGAAATTCATGATGCTACAATTAATAGGCTGAACTGAATGGACTTGTGTCTTTTTTCAGCCTTTATAAACAATGTTACTATGTTAATTTGTGTTGCATTGCCAAAATAGTTATGAATTCACTTCTCATTATTGACTAAGCAGCAAATAGACTTGTCAAACATGCAGACAGTGGTGATTGCTGTCCCATGCGTAGTGTGGCATGTAGCATAGTCAGTCGGCTAGAAGTAGAGGTCGTGCGGAGTGAGTTTAATTTAACAAGTGAATTGCAGCCACGAAAGTCTCACACTGTTCCACTCACTATATTCTGTGAATATTCTATTTCTATGTCACCTTGTCCCTAAGTCATGTTAAGTAGTAGACAAATTTAGTTGCAGTCGCCTTTGTCACTTTTAAATGACAAATTTAAATGCTCTTACGCCATACCAGACCCCTGCCATCAACCCCCCAATTCACTACTCTGAAGTGACAAAGTCAAACAGGTGAATTCGGAGCAGTTCATCTAGTTGCATTCGCTCCTTTGTCACACTCTGCAGCTTAGTCAATAGTAGAAGTACTCGTGCACACACATGCAAAGTAATGCAAAGAGCTCTGTAAGGTTGCAGCTATAATAGTTGCCCGAACTGGTCACGTACTAGCCACATTGCAGAGTTTGATTTATCAGCGAACATGGGGAAGTGGTTAAATAGATGTGAATTCAGACCTCTAAGTGACTATTCAGCCTTTAGTAAATAAGACCCAGTGCTATGTATGTATACTGACAGATCATCCTCAACTCTGGCTATATACTATCATAATCCAATGATCTAATCACTTTAGCCATTTAACTTTAAAAAGTGTGCTTTCTGGGACACTTCCTGAATATGTATCATCTAAAGCACCTTATAAAACAATGGGGCTGGGTAAGATGTGTTTAACAACATGCTGCCACCAGTAAAGATAAAAACAGACAGAAAGCAATACAGTTAGTTAATTTCACTTTACAAGCTAAATACCTGTATTTAAATAACTGCCGTGCCAGTCCAAATGGGAATGTAACATTAAAGGACCAGTTATGCCAGAAAGAGGAAAAACATCCCATTTTAATTGGCAATTATTCTTTGAAGGTATATATTTCATTCTTCTTGCTTTTCTTTGCTGCTTACAAACTTCTTTTATCTGTTGAGTAAATTCCCTCTCATTGTTTTCAATAACATTTACATATCGATAAATGGCCCCCAAATTCCCATAAAGATAAAATAAATAAAATATCATATTTTTTTTTCTCAGAAGTGCAGCCTTTTAAGTAGATTTAAGGATAAATACATATAGGACATTTTTCTTTTTTGTATCTATAATTGTTCCTGTCCGCCTGGTCCCTAATCCCTTTTGCATCCTGTGAAGAATTGGACTTTTTTTTTATTCTGGCGCTGTGAAACGCTTTCCATAATAGAACAGTTTAGATAACAAGGTCCAGGAACATGGGAAGAGCACATCTTGCATATTGTTTAAATGGAGAAAGAACGAGACGCTGAGAGCTCTGAGGCTTTTTAAATTAAAGGCAGCAGTGTTCCCGGCATGAATATAAAATGCAGCTGTTGCATTCTGAAAGACTGCATCTAATAAACCATACAGAATGACCACAAAGCACTAAAATGGTTTAAGATGTAATATAAAATCAGTTTATGAACCTTACTAACAAGGGCGATGAAAGCAAACATTATCATACACTCATTGTTCATGTGTATTATAACTCTTTTTATTCACATTTTCATTTTGGGTTGCCCATTAGTCTGCTTTATACAATAACTAATGATTGGAAAGGAGTTGTAAATCTTTTATTTAGCTATGAAACAGAGTATGATTACCAACTCATCTGAATATAAAATCACATTATTTCCTAAAAGCAAAGTGGGAGGCATTTAAAGGGGATTTCACCTTAGATTTAAAAGGGGCATATTTATCAAAGAGTGAATTTGCCAAACTATGTGAACATTTGCCCGTAGATTAGTAAATTAAATTCTGCATATTCACTAAATAGCATATTGTTGCAGTTACTTGTACTGATGTATTGATTTCTGAGTGTATTCAGGTGAATAGTAGCAGTGGTGTATTGTAACAAATTCATCATGATTAGGTGAATGCCCATATGGTACAGCAGTTTTTTCCCCATACAATGTGGTACTTCCTCTCCCATAGTGCCCCATATAGTGCAGTGCACCAGTTTCCCCCTTTTCCCATGCAGTGTAACAGTTCCTCCTTTACAGTTCAGCAGATGCCTCCCATAGTGCCTCATATAGTGCAGTGTACCATTTCCCCCCTCTTTTGCCCACACAGTGCAACAGTTCCTCGCTCCATAGTGCAGCAGATTCCCCCCATTGTTCCCCATAAAATGCAGTGCAGAATTACTTCCCAATAAGACTTCTAGCTGAGCACAGGAGGAAGGAAGGAGCCACACACCATAGAGCCAGTAGCCTAAGTGGCTGGGCACTACAGCAGCTCAGGTCTGAGGAGGAGAAAAGAGAGATGCCTATGCACAGACTATAAGCTCCCTTCTCATGTACTGTATAGGTGAATCTGCATAGGGTCCCTCTGTCCCCCTAGCTTGTAATATTCCCAGGCCCCCCACACCAGTTACCTCTGTACACCCCTGTTGCAGGCCCTTACGATCACACAACAAACATCTAGTTCTTCCAGCATTCTTTGGGCAACTGTGTATCGTTATGAGTTGCCTTGCACTGTTTGCTATAGTATCCTTACTGAAGGGCAGTTTTCCCCAGCCACACTATGGAAACTATCCCTCCCTATTTCCTTTTGGGGCAACAGGAACATAATCACTCTCTGGTGTGCTCTGGTATGTTCTGCAACTTCCTACAATAAGGTCTACCCTCCAACTCTGTGAAGTTCATTTTGCTTTTATAATTTGTATAACTCTGATGCTATGACACTGGATATATTTTATCAGTTGATAGACAGTGATGGTATATATAAATGTGGGTCTCTAGTATTTATAAAATCAATAATAATACCCCTCCCAATAAGTGCATTTCTTTGTATTATGTTCCTTACACTTCAAAGTTATTTTGCATTTGTCAGAAAGTAAATGGTATATATCCTACAGGCTTGAGGTTTGGAGCAATATAAAATCATTTGGCATAAGAATGGCTTTTGCTGTGCATTTTATAAATCACAATGCATAAATCTCTCTAGTTTATTTTACTCCCACATGAATGTGCTATATATCTAAGTGATTCATATACAGAAAGTGAAACATATCCTATATTTATTAAACACTGGCTAAAGACCAAAAGTTGATTAAATGTTAAGATAAAGAAATGATAGACAATGCCACATAGTTCTTAGGCTAATAGTGTACATTTCCTCCCAGTGCTCTATGGCCTTAACTGCTGACCTATCCCCTCACTACTGTATTTTATTTTCTAAACTTAAAGGAATCACTAATACTATGTTCTCAGAACTCTTCATTTTTTCAAAAACTTTGAAACAGTTAAAAATATTTTAAAGAGTATAATACGTTCTCATATTTTCATTTGGTTTTATGCTGATTTTCTGAGTGACTCAGGTGATATAAGGGCTCTAAGGAAGAGAGTGCCCTAGAAGTAACAGTAAAGAAACACTTTTAGCTTCTACAAAATCCCTAGAGATAGTACCGGTTAAGGGGCGAACCTTTGATAGCTAACAATAGTGCTGGCCACTTTATAATTTTAAGAATACTATAACCAGTGTTAAATAACTTATTGTTCTACTTTCTCTGCAATAGAATGTGTATACCATAATCTTACAGAGGTTACTGGTGCACTTATCACATAGCAGCCATATTTACTCTTTACATGTGATCACTAGAGGATGAATGGAAGAGAGTAAACAGTAAAATTGTTGATGATTGTTTTGGTCCTAAGTTGTATATGGGGCTTATTTATTTATGTAAGTTCAAACAATCTTGCAAAGGTCAGAATTGATGTCAATTTTTCTGATGTTCGCGTCTGTTTTATTTTCTATCTTTAAGGACAATGACATAAACTTTAATTCAGTTTTTAAGGCCAGCATCAAAACCCCAATGCAGCAATGGCAACCACAACAAAACCGCCTTGTGATTTTATGCACAAGCGGAAACCATGACAAATTTATTTTGGTGCAGTTGTTGCTTGTATAAACCCGCAAAATGACAACAACCTTTTCCTGGATTTATTTAGATATTAGATATTTAGATCTGTAGATATGTAGATATATTAGATATTTTGTATCTGTAGTAGTAAAATTGAAAATTCACCTCAGTGAAATATAGAGTGAGCGCATCTGAATAAACAAAATAAATGTAAGAAAAACATATGTACAAGCAGTAAACAATGTCTAAATTACTCACCATTTCATTGAAAATGTATTGGAAGGATATATAACATTGTGTACCAATTACACTTAAGTGTTCCATAGGAGAAGACAGACTAATCACATTCTCTGTACTAGGAAATGGCCTTTCTGTTCATTTATATTGAAATTCAATCTCCTAGACTGACAAATCTACTCTAGAAGAGCAGAGACACTGTATTGTTATGCTGTAATCCACTTAATATGCTAGGGTTTGATTATATAGTGTACATTTCAGAAAGTAGCCAAGGAGCTTTGTCATGGATAATTCATTTGTGCTAAGTAACACTATATCAAAATTGCTTCTGATTTTTGCTCAATTCCTTCGTTTCACTTTAATTTCACTTGGCTGATAAGGCCAGAAATGCAATAAATATAGAGTGGCATAGAGGGGGAGGTTGAAGAGAACTTTTACCATTTATCAAAGACTTAAAATAATTTTAACTTTCAAAGTGGAAAATTTAAAGAGGTAAAATAAAAGCTTAGACAGGAGTATTAAACAGTTCATTTTGGGTCCCAGACACCTTACTTCATTGTAAATCCTTATGCTTTATCAGATGCAGCCTTATATTAAATAGTTCCAGTTCTGAAACTCTCCTAAACTGAACTGGGTCACCGGTTCCCTCTTTCTACCTACTCCCCTGAATCAGATTAGCGAGTCATCAGTTTATATTTGCTTCAATTTTGACTGCAATATCAATTTTTAACCAGTGCTGTGTATTAAATATATGTTTCATACACTATTAGACTACATTTGGAAGCTTATACAGTGCCGTCTATTAGTTAAAAAGTGAAGTTTCAGTTCAAAAAAACCGATGACAATGCTACTCTGATTCAGCATAGGCAGTCCCAGCTTATCCGCTGCTGGACACGCCCACTGCTCATTTCACTAAGTAGAAAATACTCCAAAAAGTCATTTAATTTAGTTATCATGAAGGAGCAGAATATGTTTTAATTATTTCATGACGGATGACTATAAACAGGGGCATATAGGGGTTTAAATGACTGTTATCTTTAAGTATATAATAATATTTAAATCTTCTTTTCAAATTTCTCTGCACCTTTTGGTGGAGTTGGTCACACCATAAAAATGAAGCAGCAATGTGGGTCCAATTGCTTTTCGATGGTGACTGTGTCAAAAATGTATCGCTGCTTTAAAAATATGCATTTTCTAGCAGTTATTGCTTTCCTTAAAGGAGAACTATAAAAGATTACATACTTACCTGATTGATCTAGTAGCAGTACACACAGGGAGCGAAACGTATATAGCTCCAGAAAGTCGATTTCAACTTTCTCAAGTTTTATCAATGTAAAAAAAAGGGTGCCTGATCGAAAAAATATTGAGTGATTCTTTTTGATCGATTTTACTGAACACGCTTTCCATAAAAAAATCTGATCGAAAAGTTTCGATAGATGTTTTTCAATCGGGCCGGGGCGTGCTGACGCCCAAGGCGGTTGGCCGCATCCTCCGTTTTTATATCTTGCTGCGGGCCGATCTGAAAGTCTGGAGGGCCGGATGCAGCCCGCGGGCCATAGTTTGCCCAGATCAGGTAATTATGTAATTTTGTTATAGTTCTCCTTTAAAGCAGTATCATAGTTGTTGATGAGGTTGCCATTGAAAGCAATAGGACGTGTTGCAGCTTTGTTTTTATAGCATGTTAACAATAACAACAACCCCCACCAAATTCTGTGCGTTCTATTGTCCTTACTGTATTTTGGTTATATTAACTGGATACCAGCATACTTCACTCTGCATTGTGTTAACCATTGTAATGGCTGCTACATTAAGATAAAAAAGAAAAAATAGGGCTGCACACCCAATTCCTCATTCAAATCACTGGTGATGCCAGCCCCTTAATATCAAACATAGGCAGAGCATGGAAAAAGCTATACCAAGCACATAACTGCAGAAATAAATAGGATAATTTACCCAGAACACTTTTTTGTGTGTGGAGGCCTATTTTGCCCATGCTTTGCTCCATTAGGATGACACATGTATACTTCTAAGTTTTACTTAAAATCATTCTGTAGATTAAATTCTACAAACATTCAGGTATTTTCTGAACCCGTTTCTTTGCAGATCAAGTTTAGCTTTTCATGTTGCTTATCTGCATTGAAGCTAAAATGGGACAATGAAATCATAGATGGGACTAGAATAAGATCTGCTGTAGTCTATCATCCTGGGACAGTGGTCGGAAAGTGTGGCTCGGAGCGCACTGCCGAAGCCCCGCCCACGACCAACGACGGCTCTTCTGATTGGCCGTCGGTGGTCATGTGGTAGGGAAAGGGCACGCCTCCCTCCTCCAGTGGCTCACAAGATAGTTGTTGCCGCTGGAAGAGGGAGTGAAATGGCTCCCTCCTCAAACAACTTTGCCGACCCCTGCCCTGGGTAATCAACTATATTGCAGCTTTCTGTTTTTTTACCTTTCTTCTAAGTTATCCACAAGCATTAACTGGTGGAGAAGGTCATTAGTTTGGATCCTTTTAAAGGTTGACTGTATTTTTATGGCTGCAGTGCAGGAGTATGCTAACCACAGTGGACCATATGTGCATACTCCCCCAAGTGTCCTTGATCCTGTAAGACAGTCCAGTTTTTGGGTCCTGTCATATGGTCCCAGGTCTCCTGCAGCACATTTCAATCCTCATATCTTCTCCCCTCTTGGTACCTGCTTGAAGGCCTAGCCACTGGTGCACAGTCAATCACAATAGAGTGGGTGGTGCACTGGTGACATCAGCAAATTGCTGTTATAAAAAAATACAAATTTGCAAAACCCGCCCAGGAAGTGAGTCCAATTACATAAGATGCTGGAGTACAGTATGAAGTACAGTAAGGTAATTGTTCATTTTATCAGCTGAATTACAGTAGCGTGAAAGATTCATAGTCAGCTTATATCATGTGAAAACAATGGATGCAGACGGCATAAAGAAATGCAAGTGTAAACCTTACAATCAGATGGAAAGTCAAATTTTGAAAACAGCATATGTATATGCCTTTACTGACAGAATCATTATTTTTATTATTTTTTTTATTTCACTGTACTTTTGGATTCCCCGGATTTATAAAGCTAAAAACGTTTCTCCATCAGAATAAATTGTTATGGATAAATATGAATCAGTTGAAAGAAGAACACTTTGCATAGCTTTTCTATGAGTTTCACCTTCCACTTAAGATCAGTACCGATATACTTTTATTAGGGGAAATCTTTTTTGACTGTGGCTAAATGACAGTTCCAACTTCATAGGGAGTAATGGGTTTAATGGGACAGTCTACAGCAGCGGTTCTCAACCTGTGGGTCGTGACCCTGGCGGGGGTCGCGAGGCCATCCCACTGGGGTCGAGAACCGCGCCGGCACCCGGACGCACCCGCAGGAACCCTTCTTATAAGGGTTCCTGCGGGGTGACGTTGGCCGAAAATGTCACCACGTGACGTGCGTGATGGCGTTCAACCAAAACGTCATCACTCGCAGCGCGGTGATGTCGGCGCGGTGACTTCAGCAGGGGTCGCCGTCTCAGACAGGTTGAGAACCGCTGGTCTACAGTAAAGCAGGCAAACAAACCTGACCAATACTGCTTGCTTTGTACACCTTTGTAAATAGGAAAAAAATAGAGATATTAATAAAACTAGGCTGTTTTTCCTGCATTAACTGACGTTTTTAACCTTTTTTCATGTCCACAGTATTTTCAGTTGCCCTTAATTTAAGTAATGCCGAATAAAATGTATCAATATCAGTAAATATCCATACATTACATTGCTGTCAATGCATCTCCTTTTTGATCAATATCAATATCAACGATTTTTCAGACAGGGACTTAGAAAAATTTACTGCACCATCTCCATAGAGAATAGTGGGATTTTGTCACCCTCAACCAGGCACACACTTCTCAGGGAAATATAAGGTCTTAAAGGAGAAATAAAGTTATAAATAAAAAGTAGGCACCTAAAATGATACCTTAGTCTAAGCTACAACATGGCAATGACAGCTTGCACGGTGCTGTTATTTCCATACAGGTAGGCAGACTTGACAGCGTTTGCACGGGTACAGCAGCCCGTGCAAAGCTCTGCCCACTTATATCCACTTTTTGATCTGCTTTTTCAAAGGAAAGTTAGCCATACTACTAATGTAAAGTATGGTTGCCTTTCCATCAAAAAATCGAGATTGAAAAACTGTGGAAAAGTTTCTATCGGTAAAAATCAATCAAAAAATGTTGAACGATTTTTCCGAACAGACAGCCGAGATCTCGCCGGATAAACTCGAAAAGGCCGATTAATAACGTTCGCCCTTTGGGTGAAATTTATTAAAGTTGGAACGACTGCTCTCGATCTTTCCGAGTTTATCGCGGAGATTACCGCACAAGTTTTCCAATCTTGATTTTTCGATAAAAAGGTAGCCATTCTACTAATGTAAAGTACGGCTACCTTTCCATCCAAAAAAAATCAAGATTGAAAAAATCAAAAAACTCTAGCGATAATCTTCCAGGAACAACGCAAAATCTCGTGCAATAAACTGGGAAAGACAGAGAGCAGTCTTCCTGACTTTAATAAATTTCACCCAAATTTGTGTCAGTGATAACCAAAACAGAGAAAAATATAAAATTATACGTGCTGGCTAATATATGTGACATACTTATGCAATATTCTGTTCCAGTAGAAAATATGTTGTGGCCTAAAAAAAAATTATATATATATATATATATATATATATATATATATATATATATATATATATATCTCAGCAAAGTGGCAGTAAAATTCACACAGGGCTTACTAATATTTGATAAAGTCTCCTCTTTAATAATGGTTTACTCCAGATCTGGAATAAAAGACTTTTTTTTTTTTTTCCTGAAATCGAATGAAAACAATTTATTTTACAAAAAATGATTAAAAACCAGTAGGCTGATAAAAGATGGTAATACCAGACAGAAATAGAAAATGACCCTAAAAAGCTGAAAATAAAATATAATTAGCATAATTAGCAAAATTTATGTCAATGACGAAAAAAAATGGGGACAAAACATTATAACATTTTTAAAACCCTTTACAATCTTTTAAATCTTCTCTTCCTTTGCTTCCATATTTTCTCAATGCTCCTCATGGTTGGTTCTATAAGTAAACAATCCTCTGCAGCATTCCTTAAATGGTGACAGTGATTTTGTATTTCTTGCACTTTTTTTCTGCTGTTAGAACAAGAGTGGTAAAATACCCCCTGTAAAGTGTGAACAAATGAAACAGAGAAGTGATTGACATGGCATGTCTTGTCCCCAGCTGTTCTCAAACTATGTGACATTTTTTTTCCTGTGTTACACAGCATATGATAATGTATGTATTAATTAATGCTTACTAAAAGACCACAGCTTGTTAGTTTAAACGAATTCAACCAATTAGACATTAGCATAATATTAAAGTAAACTATTTTTCTACAATCAAAGGTCTGCCGATATAAGCAAATGCAGTATGACATCAAAACAAACAAAATAATACATTTGTAATTCATTCATCAGTTAGGTTTATTAATTTACCTGTTTGTTTTAACATTTTAACATATAACATTTCTTTTCTCTATTCTTTATCATTTTATCGGTTTACTACATCTATACCTTGCTGGGTTACTAAATAATAGGTGTCCTGAAACTGTTATCGGTTGATTTAATATCATGCAGTTAATAGGTGTGTTGAAACTGTTATCGGTTGATTTAATATCATGCAGTTAATAGGTGTCCTGAAACTGTTATCGGTTGATTTAATATCGCGCAGTAACTCAGACATAAATTAAGTTACCTCTTTTATTTCAAAGCAATAATTTCCCCTTAATTTTATGTTGCTGTAAAAAAAAAAAAAAAAAAGCTTTTATACATTAGCTATTTTATGTTAAAATGTATTATTTCTTGAAATATTAGATTAACTTATTGAAATTGTAAAACTCTTCATATGAACTTTAATTTAGATGATTTCTCATATAAAACGGGGATGAACAAAATAATGGAAGGATGTTAATATGATGGGCGAAATTTATTAAAGGCGAAATGATCGCCCGAAATGAAATTCCGATCACCCGAATGCAAATTCCGATCGATCGGATTGATCGGTAAAAATTTTGAATTTAATAAATTTCACCCATCGATGTGTAGTAAATGTGTGCCCCATTATGACAAAAGATATATAAATGTCATATGCAGGCTATATTTTATTCAAGTTGTTCTGCGATTAAATATGCGGCTTAATAAAACTCATGTGATTGCCAAAACATTTGCCATCTATGATGCTATTTTAACTCCTTTTTTTTAAAATCAAGGCAGAATTTCTCCCAATAAAAATAAATAAATATTGCTTATTTGTTAAAAGTACTTTTTTTTAAATTCAATTTTAATTTTGGCATTTAATAATAGGAATAATAGTCTTCTACTTTTTTGCAATATTGCAAATATATGACACCAAAAATGGAAATGCCTCAAATGAATTTAAAAAAAATAGTAAATTGTATGGTATTTAGCAATTTACCTTTAAAATGTGGGCTTTCTGTGACACCTACTGAAATGTATTATTTATAGCACCATAAAAATGAATGAAGCTGGGTGGGTAAGATCTATCAGCAAAGATAAAAACAGACAGAAAGCAATAACATTCATTAATTTACCTTCAACGATAATAACATTTTTACAAGTGCTATATTTAAATAACTGCCATGCCAATCCAAATAGGGATTTTCATTTATTAGGTGTTACTGGTCATTTAGTATATATTTCAGATGATATTATGAAGATAAAGCTAGAGCAAAGGCAACACAAGGTTGGGGAATATTTATAAAAGTCAAAAAACATTTTCTCCTGGTATATCAATATACCTTTAAATAGGTAAAAAATATCGACATTGCTGCTAATTTAAACCTTATTCTATCTCTGTTTCTTTAGGATGTCTCTCAGTTGGCATGCCAATGGCTAATTTAATCAAATCACTAGATTTTACAGGTTCTTCACATAATAAATCTCATAGCAGAAGCAGGTCTCTGTTTTCCAAAGCTTAGTCCAGGCTTTCAAAACCTGACCATAAAAGAGAGAGAAGATTTGTGTAAAATTGTAGGGAAAGGGGATTGTTAGCCCGTAAAAATAAGAGACCTCCACTTTGACAGGTACAGCATGCTCACGTTTTAGATTTAATGCATTTAGGTTTATATTACAAAGTGCAAAGCAAGCCAATTCCATTGCAAGGGGAAAACTATCCACATTACTCTGCAATAAATTTCATTAATGAAGATATCTGACCTTTAAAGCTATTTTTCTGCGCAATATTATTATAACTAAGAGGAAAAAAAATGATTGATATTTTACATAATGGTTAATAATCAAATTATTTGGAAATATTATCACCAGCAGGTAATGCTTTGGCAACTGAACAATTAATTTAATTAATGATTTTGAAGTGACCTCTTTAGATTGTAAAAACCAAAAAAAAAAAAAATATATATATATATATATATCAATATATATCAAATTCTAAAATAATGAATATTGCAATACTTGGTGATACCTTTTTTTATTGGACTAACATTCGTTTTAAATAGACGAGCTTTTGAGAGGTCCGTCCTCCCTTTATCAAGTCACAAGCAATGCTCTTGTCCCTTAGGCACAGTCTTAAATATTTTCCCATCGAAAAAAAGGATATCGATATTGATCTTAAACGAAAGTTGACCCTAACAAAAAACACTACAAAATGTGCCACTTTCAACCAATTGATATTTATAATTATAGATATACAGATAGATATATTTTTTTTCTTGTTCCTTTGTTTCTGTGTATTCAATATTGTGTTTATAGAATATGTAAATAAAGTGTGACAACAATTTCAAATATTATTTTTTTCTAATTCATTAAAATGCTTGCATGAATGATTCAAATGGAAAGTTAATGCGTGCAGGCATAACAAGTGTGGGGGATATTTAATAAAGTCAAAAAGTTTTTTGACTAGTTAATGAGGGAGAAACAGCCTATTTTTATTGATATTGCTGTTTTTGCCTATTTACTAAGCTGTTTAAAGTCAGTTTTATCACCCCAAACATGTTCTCCTGCCTCAGGCATAAACCATTATCACCTTAAGGAGTTGTCACTTAAGGCACAGTTTAAAAAGTTTTCCCATTGAAAAATGATATCGATATTGATCTTAAATGAAAGTTGAAACTAATAGAAAAACACTGCAAAATGTGCCACTTTCAACAAACTGATATTTATATATAATGATCTATTTCATTGCGGACAAAGTTATTGATATTTTATAAATCGGGGAAGCAAAATGTTTAGGGAAATAAAAATTGACAGAGGAACAGGGTGATACTAATTTAAACGACTGAAATAGTCTTAGTAAACATCACCGTGTGTGTGTGTGTGTGTGTGAGAGAGAGAGAGAGAGAGAGTCATGTAAATGTCTTCCCTAAGTTCCTACAGGATACATTTGGCTGACAGATGTCTTCATTTTACCATATTAGGTTAAAGAGCATGACATTGTAATCAGAAAGGGACTAGAAGGTATTTTTACATTTACTGCATGAAGAAAATGAATTTTGTCTTATCAAACTATTTAAATATTTTCCACTAACTTTTTATTTATTATTTAAAAACACATTTTGCAATTTTGACGAATGAGGCACATTTTACATTAGTTTCGCAATGAAATAACACACAATAAAATAACTTGAATTTCAAAAATGTTATGCCTATGTAAATAATCAATTAACAGTTAAGTTAAATTGCAATTATTCCAGCAAAATTAGTATTTTTCACATTAAAACTAATATTTCTTAAATGCGCAAAAATGATATTTTAGCTGACAAATTACAAATTTCACAAAATCTAAAGCTTTATTGTTTCATTTTTTTCTGAAAGCTGCTTTGCACTCTAGATCTATGATAATATCATATTTTTCAGAGTGTACTTTTACATAGTTAGGCATATTGTTCTATTTAATTATTATATGAATGTTGCTAAAATAAGTGACAGTTCTATTTAATATTTATTTTTGTTGGAAACAACAGCTATGTGAGAGAAATATGGGTCTCTCTCATCATTTTTAAGTCAATTTGCAGTTAAATTGTGTTGATCTTTTTTTCTCTAGAAATAACTTTTAGTATATACATCAAATACTGAAGTCTGAATTGTTCTCTAAACTATCACAGTTATAAAGGATGCTTTGATGAGACATTATTAAAAAATCTTTTGAATTAAACAAGCTGTTACACAATGAAAGATCTTCCCCTGTTTTTTCATCCCAAAGCCAGTGGAACATTCATTTTGCTTTTTATTTGTAAAATATTTACATCATGTTGTTAATAGTTTAAAATCTTTGCTGAATTGTACAGCGTTGCGTGTGTTTGTAGCGCTTTATAAATAAAATTAAACATACATACAAAACCCATGCCTAAAATGTGAGACTAATAAACCTTTTACAGTCATGGTACCAATGATATACTGGATTACATATATAAAAAAAGGTTTCTCATAAAGTATTGGTGTCATGTAGTTGATACTTACCTAAATCATTTCAGCAAACTAACAGTTTGGTAGTGTGTATATCCACAATCAACTTCCACTAGTAAAATCCAGTCAAAAGATGGATTGCAGGAATTCTATAATTCTATAGTTCAATAACTTTATCTAAAACATCTGTAGGGGACCTGACACCTTCCCAGAAAACAGACCATACTTTTCATCTTTTTCCTTGTCCCACTTCTCATATATCACACCCACTCTGGGCTTGTCCTCCTTCAATTGGTCAAGCATGGAATACAATAGTTGAACTAAATTTTCTTGTAAACAGAACTAAATAGAACTCTTGTGTATTAAGAACTGCTAAAATGGTATATAGTAGCACAAAACTTAATGGTAGATTCTTGGAGAACAGTGTATAACACCTTCTTTTTAAATTGTAATTTTGATTTCTCTCCCTAGTAATTGATTGAAACCCTTAACAATGCTGATAAGCAAGAAAAAGAGGGAGGAAAAAAAATCAAAGCAAACATGGGCTGATATCACTTTTCGTTTTATTTTTCTATTTGCCTATTATGTAGTCTTTTGACAAACACAATCTGAAAAAAAAAATTCCAAAGAAGGCAATAATTTAATCTTTTTAACAAACGAATAAATCTGTAATCCACTAGAACTGACTGTCCTGACTCCCCAAAAATGCTGGATAGATTTTGCTTTTTTTAAATAAATATACCATTTTAGCTTCACACACAGCCACAATCCATATATATATATTATAGCATATTAAAAACTTTGCAACACTGCTTGCTACATGTCAGCTGTCTATACATCTTGAAGCATTCATTTTGGTTAATAGTTTATTTTATTTTAATACCTAGAATTGTTTTCCTTACACAAAATTTATTTTGCTTTTTATCTGCAAAAAACCTTGTGATTGAGTTAAAGAGTTTTACTTTCAGTTTAATTCTTTAACATCATAGAGGTTCTGCTGGAGTACAATAAATAAATTGGCACATATCAATAAATATAGAACTAGCACCATGATAGAAAATTAAATCAGTAGAATTAAAAGGTTCCTTTTTATGAATTAACCCAATAGGGCATTTTAAAGAATAGTTTAGTGATTTATTATATGATGCAAAATTAAAGCAGAGCCCTAATATTTCTACTTGTTTTGTTTTTTCTTATTTTTGAGAAAATAGCCAAATTCTGTAATTATAATATTTATAAATATGCATGATTGTTACTGTCAGAAATAACAAATGACTCAGCTCAATTTAACCTTAAAATTACAAGTCAGGAGCATTTACTGCATTATATATTTTAAGAATCAGTCTCCCTGCTGTGGAAAGAGTTAAATGTAAAGCCGTCCCTCTCAGCCTGACATCACTATGATAATGTGTGCTGCCTCTTTCTCATTGTTTGTTTTTTCATTGGTCACTTACTGACCAATAACATAACGCACTACACTATATGCAAATATCCTGCTGTAATCGGAGAATCCAAGATTCTGTCCAGTCTTCTATCCTAAATGCAGCAACAGTCTGGCTTCCTGTGCCCTCCCCATTGTCTCAAGTGTCTTAATTGCCTTCATGTGTGGCCTTTGATATGCACAGACCAAATGATGCTCTCAACACTGCTTTTCCCAGCGGTGTAGCTGTTGCTGTTATGTGGAGGTTTTGTCTGTAAACCTTTTGCAGAATGATTTCAGACTACATTTTCAGTCTCTTCTGCAAAACCTTTTCTTTTCAGGGTCTCTAAAACTCATGTAGACTTTCTGGTACATACTCTATACAAAGGTGTCACCAAATTCTGTAAGTAAATTATGCATGTGTTCTTTAAAGAATATATATATATATATTTTGTAAAATACATCTAAACTAAGGAAAAATCAGTTCTTAGTAAAACATTGTAAAAAAAAAATAAAAATCAATTTTGAGCCATTCTTGTAACACTGGGTTTTTTAATTAAACCTACCGTAATACTTGGATCTACTATATATATATATAATTCTGCTTGTTCAAGGAAGAAGTTTGGTTTAATTTGACAGTTTAGATACAGTATATTGATATATGAATATAAGCAGTTGTTCCCAGCTGCTAAAGCAATATATTTCAATAAAACAGCACCAACAACAAAAACATACTAGAAGACTGATTTGTTATTGTCTCTCATTAATTATTTTATGAAATTTTACTGAGTTTTGCTGAGATTCTGAACAAGGCAAAGTAACAATGGACTACTGAGGTGGATAAAATGCTTGCTACTAATACCATAGTCACCATAGTGAATCATGCAATATTTAATTAAAAGCTGAAGCGCTCCATCAAGCACTGAATTGCTGTTACACATGACGCTATAATAAGTGAATTTTTGTTTTAGACAGGCTGATAACGGCAGGGAAAATCTAACTAAAAAATAATATTACATCCCCATTTATTTTTTTCTAATCAAAAAAAATTCTGAAAAAAAATAGGTTTTTCATAAACTAAAATCTAATCCAAAAACAAAAAAAAAGATAAAACAGGACATTTATTGCCTACATAAAAATGCACTAATGTTATAGAAAACAATTCAGCATTACATTAGTTCCTGCCTGATAAAAATAGCTAATAACGCACAATTCTAAATACAAGAGCTGCTGTTTATCAACCAGACAAATATTTCTCATTGAAACTAAGCAAAGAGAAAAATTGAGATTCTAAAACTTGATACATTTCCCAGAATTCAGTTTTGCAATGTTTCAGGATATGAATAGTTTTGAAAAATAACCAGTGTGTATTTGAAATGCTTTTGTAATATGGAAACAAGTGGAAAAAAGTGACAAGATCTTCTGACACTTTTTCATTTCTTTACATTTTAATCTGTACTATTAAGAGTTCAAAACTAAAAATGACATAAACTAATGGATAGAATTTCAATTCGCATCAGTTTCGCTAAGTGTTTTACCAAGGTTTACCTTATTTTACTGTCTATGTAACAGTTATTTCTTTCATCAGATTGGCTACAGTAAAAGTCTACAGAGGTCCCACAGACCCCCACACTGACACTTACACAGTCCCAACACACCTTCCATACACTGGGACCATTATCTATGGAGCAGTGCTACACAGCCACTTACATCTGTACCAACTGTGCCACAGAGGCACTCCTGTAATCACACACAATATCAGTGGTACACAGTCTCTAATTCACCTTGTCCCAAACAACTATAGTGGAATAAAGGGGACTACATACTCAGCAACAAGGTCTCACAGACACACTTATGATAGGAGCTTACAATGACACCAATAGTGGCATTGAGGCACTCTTTCCCTTACCCACTTGGCCATAGAATGGCTCTCCCCATCAATGCCAATCATAAGCAGATATATTCTGTATGCTCTAACTTACTCACATGCTGCACTCACACCAACAGATGCACACACAGAAACCCTCAAGTACAACTATGCACACACATAGGTTCACTCACATGAAGGCACCCTCCCCTACAAATATCCAGAGGCAAATCTATACCATTTCACCCATATCCACATAATCCTCACATACCCTATGCCACTCATACATGATTGTATAGCATTAGGTGTCAGTAACTTAAACTTATTTTACCATTCTTTGCCTTTTCATTGAACACCACATTCATGCTGTAACATCTGCAGCAAGTTATTTATTGTGGTTTGTAGCGGGAAGTCATTGTATCCTACTTGTTTAGGCAAAGTCAGACTCTAATAAAAGTCTGGGTATACACACGGGCAGGTGTAAATACAGGTTGTGCATTTACAGCCTCATTCTCTACATTCCCAATTTGTGCCCTTGGCAAAACAAGAACATTTCCTAGAAATGTCTGAACATTCACAAACCATCAATTGGGCTCTGGCTCCTTCTCCCTGACGTGTAGATTCCTGTAACTTCTCCACGAGATTTCTCACTTAATAAGACACAGCATCTAAAATAAAAAGTAAAAAAACTCGGGAAATATTAGTGAACACCCTGATCATCGCAGGGTGTGTGTGTATTTAAATATATAAAATAGATTTATGAACACAGACGAGGACAAATATTACCTCTTGTTTACCAGTCAAGGTAAAATCCTTTTACTTAAAACTACAGAAAAAGCCAAAATGATATAATTGGTAGCAGTTTAGTTGAAGATGATTTTTTTCCCAAGAGTGTGAATAAAATATGCTTACAGTCAGGAGCAAGATTTTAATTCAGTCTAAATGGAGATGTTTATGCCATACATGTACAAAACAAATCCAGTAGTGGCTCCCTATGTGTACTGTATGGGGATTATTGTCTGCCACATTAACATCTCCCCACTAGAAAGAGATTCCATGTGCTCGGGCCATATCTAATTTTATAATGCACATTTTATGATCAGATGAGCTACCAGAAAGGATTTTGTATTGCAGAAATAATGGCCATAATCCCAGTGAAAGCAGATCTATGCCTCATATCCACTGCATCTCAGAAGATCAGAGGGTAAAGGCTTTCCAGCAGATTAAAATGGTACTCACAAACAGGAAATGGTCTAATAAAGTTCATGCCTCCCTGGTTTCCAATCTGCAATGTTTTGGATTGATCTCTCAGACCGGCTGCTTGCAAACTATTACAAATACTGTCTGGTAGTAAATTACCACTGTTGCCTAGAAACATATGTTGCTTACCTCCATTTATTAAGATGTGAAGACTCACTGTGTGCCTGGTTGTATTTTTCTTTGCAGCCTTAACCACTTATCTGCCACCTGAGGCACTGTAGAGCATAGAGTTTCATGCCCCTTCGGCAATAAATAAGTTACATTCCACAGAGAGGAAGGGAAACTGGAGACTGCAGTTATGTTCTACCTTGCAATTTAATGTTACAGTTACTTGCTATGGAGGGGGCTCTCTTTGAAGTATAAAGCTTTTGACGTTCATGTTTTCAGGGCCTGCATAGAATCATACCTCTAACAAGCAAAAAAAAAATGCTGTATTCTTAAGAAAAAATGTACAAAATATTCAATACAAAATATGAATAAATTATCATTTCGATGAGGACTTTTGTGGGTAAAAAAGGCACTGTAGGTGAGGTTATTTATATCATTATAGCTTTGTGCACACTTCTACAGTGCAGCTTTGTAGGTGATGTCATAGATGGCCTTCTGATTGTGAGTGGGAATATGTCTGAATGGCACTAATAATATATCTTTATAGGGGCAAAACTGTTGATTCCTGCATAGCATTTACCTCTATATGTGTGACATTGGTTGTTTGTTTGGTATTATGGGTAAAAACCTCTAGATAGCATTGTGGGATAATAGTAAAGGTGCCTTTGTGGTGTTGTGGCTTAGAGCGTGGCACTGTGGGGGAGAATAGGATTACCTGCAGGTGAATTGTTTAAAAATAAATCCTCATTCATTAGAGGATTAGAGAGACTTGTATAGATGAATGATTAAGGATTGCTTTCCCCCAGGAAATGTAGTGTTGAGTTTTTAGTTATTTTTGTTGTTACCTGATTTTAAGATGCTCCAGTATGTTTTCCAACTCAATGCCTATTAACCCACATTTCCAAAGAAAGTTTAATAGTATAATTAATTTACTTTTGCAACAACTGTTACAAACTGACCCTCATATTATTTCAGCTTCTTGCTCCAGTGATTATACAGAGTTATGTTTTTCCTTGTGTGTTTTATGTTTTGCATTTTACGCTGATAATATTTCATTATTGTCAGTGCAATTTTTGGTAAAGCAGTTGCCTCTGGGTAATTAGAGATTTCACTAGATAGGTTCTTTATTTGTTTGCAAAATACTGTGTGTAACTGAAATGTTCTGAGAAAAATCTAAAATAAAATGATTAGATACTCCCGCTTAGCTTGTGAAGGCAGGATCACCATTCCTATGGCTGCTCTGTGTTGCACCATAATATTGCAAGTATTTATATCATATAATGTTTCTTTTGTGCGACATATACAGTCATGGTAGGTGTTGGAGCTACATAATAGTATTTTTAGAAAATTTAGAGTTTTAGAAAACTGATTTTTTTTTATTATTTATTAAAAAAAAGACTAATTTTTAAAAATTGACGAAAAACTATTTTTCAGTGATTTCAGGCTATTAATGCATTTCTATTGATTATATTTCACCAAGATTCTCATTTCTACTTACCGTTGCCCCATAGAAAATAATTGAGTGGGAAACGGATTCAGCAAAATCAAATAGACAAGAAGAAGCTGGAAAACTGAAAATGAGAAGTGCAAAAAGTCACAGTGGAAAAACGGGTGTTACCAAAAAGTTGCCTAGCAAGCAAAAAGTCACAGTGGAAAAACGGGTGTTACCAAAAAGTTGCCTAGCAAGCAAAAAATCACAGCAATAAAATATGTTAGAAACTGAAATGGGCAAAAAAAACTGTAAAATATGGAAATATCTACATTTTGCTACTTTTCAACCAGTTTGCCCGTAGCTAAACATCCAGTGTGATGTTGCTCAAAACTATTACGTCCTCATAATATGGAAAAACTGTATTTTCTTTGGGATTTATGAGTGGGAAAATAAAGATTTAAAAATGGGAGTAAGAAGAAAAACAAAATCAGCTAGTCAATTTTTTATTTTATTTTTAAGAACCTGATTTTCACAAAACTGATTTTCTAATAAAAAGGTGAAAATGAATTTATTTGGGGGATAATTGCTTTGAAATAAAATAGTTCTCTGCTTGGCTAAAATAAATACATCTGTATGTTTTTTTTTATATTTAGATTACAGTGATACAAATATCTTACTTTACAGATTCTTCATGATAACAATAAATATTTTCAGTATTATACTTTATTTTTTTTTTGACTGCATGCATAGTGTGAATTTTATTTTTTAAATGGTTTGTAATACAGCTAACATGCCCATGGATACAATGAAAGAAACATTTTACAGCATTATTAAAAAATACTGCATAAGAACTGCATTTAAACCTAGGAAAAGCCGAATGACCACACATGAAACTCATGAGACACATATTATTGAGTGGAATGACAAAGCAAAGCAAATACGGTGTTACATTTACTCTTTAGAAGAGAACAGAGGCTTGTTGCTCATCAGCCAATCATAGCTTCCCCAATAAGGGTCTTCCCCTTGGGTGGATAATTCCATATATGGTTGCAGTCCCAGCCTACAACTGGGGCATCTCCTTCAGACTGACCAATGATTAGCAGTCAGTGCTCCCATTACAACAGAATATTTACATGCATTACGTACATAGCCAGAGACAAGCCGAATATAGGTGATACCTTTTATTGGCTAACTGAATAGATGGTAAATGCAAGCTTTCCACACTACTTAGCTCTCTTCTTTAGGCATGGCCAGTACATAGCCAGTAACTGACCAATGAAATGACAAACTATCAATGAAGCAGCCCAGATTATCAGAGTGATGTTAGTCCAGGGCTTCTGTTGCCATGCTAATTTAAGCACGTTAATGTGCAAGTATTTATTGTTCTAAATACAGTTACAGCAACAGCTTCCTTAATTATTTCTAATTATTTTCCTTTATCTCAGTGTGGCAAATCAAGAATAAAATAAATCCAAAGCTATGGGTTGCAGTTTTCATTAAATTACAAAGTAATTATGTCAGTGATTCAGAAATACAAAGTAGAAATTCTTAAAAGCTGAATTTTTAATATATACAATTCTAATGATTAAATAGCAATTAAAAAAATGTAAAAAATATTGCAATGTTTATACTGTTGAAGTACCTTTATATATATATATATATATATATATATATATATATATATATATGTGTGTGTGTGTGTGTACAAGCACAATTTATTTATATACTAGATGAACAAGCATAGCATCAATGAATGCAGTTCTGCTAATTAGTAGCCACATTTAATTATATAATTTTTTTGACTACTGCAAGGCTGTTATGGTCTTTTTATAAAAAATGTGTGGAAATTTGCCACTTCACAGAATTTTTCCACATAATAATGTAATTTTCTTTTTATTCATTTACTGAAAGAGAATGTTTGTGTTTCTGTCAGCTCTGAAGGGGTAAGCAGAGTGTAGCAAAAAGTCTGCTAGAAAAAAAAAAAAATTCACTAGATCTTTAAAAATACATTTTGGTGATAGAGAAGCCTAGATCAGAATTGTCATTTTCAATGCAAAGTCTAACATGAAATCATAAAAAGAGTAATGTAAATATGTGCCCTATGTACATGTATTGTACATTGTACATTGTACATGCCACATGTATTGTATTGTGGCTCCCTCTAGTGACTGATAAACAAATAGAAAACACATGTTTTTTTTTTGTTTTTCAATTTCTTGCTTTAAATGGTTGCTTTTCAACTGATGGATTATCAGTGAAATAGTATACAAAACACAGTAAATGCACTGTATTATATAACATACAAGCAAAAATTAGAAAAAGAGAAGGGGCCATAGCTACAATTGTTCAAATTAGTTTTAACTATATATTATTTAAAAATGTAACAGAGGAAGGTGTCACTGTCAACATTGTTGTACAGATAACTATTACACATATAATAAATGAAATGAAGTCCCTACTTCTAAGATAACTATGAATGCTGTAAAGGCAAATTAAAAAAACCTAATTTCAATGAAAAGCAAACAACTCTGTTGGATAAAAACATTCAATGTTACAAGAGTAACATTTATAAAGGTTCCACATTATTATTGTACCAGAAACTGGAAGGTGAAAAATACAAAGAACACATGCTTGTTGAAGCATTTGCCCCTTTATACATATGCCTCTATACTGTATGTGCATGTAGTTGTGTGTATGCTCATTTCTATATGTGTGTGGGTGGCTTTTTGTACAGCTTGCAAAAATGTATGAAGACTTGGGAAGTCATGAGGACATGGTTCTCTATAAAATATTGTCTGACGCCTTTGACATTACACATGATTTATATACATTTACGTTAGAAAGGTTAACTCAGTATTTTGTGTACATTGCTTAAACCCAGAGGAGCTGATGATTTATAAGGCTGCTGTCAAAAGCTTTTGAAACTGTGCCATGGAGTTGAAATCTGATATAGCAACAAACTTGGGAAGGAACAAATGTATAGGTGTTGTCTTTGAAACAAGAAAGTATTTAAACAGTCACAGCCAGATAAAAACAGCATTATCTATTCTAGGCAGAATCCAGAACTATAGGAATTTAGAGTGCAACAAACAATAGGGAGATCTGGCAGAAAAAAATGAAGATTCAGCTGCACAGATACAGGACTGTGGCCACACATATACTTATTCAAAAACAAATGATCAAGACATATTCAACACAGTTTGGAAATCTTGACTGTGGCTGATCATTGTATATATCTATATAGTGATCACCTAGGATGAAAAATTTTCAATGCTCACTTTGAATCAGCATGTGACTCAAAGGGGTATTTATAAAAGTCATAAAGTCGCCTTAGAAAAAGTCACTTCAAAAAAGTGGCTGGCAAAAAGCTGCTTTGAAAAAGTCGCTGGTGAAAAATCACATAGAAAAGGGTGTTGTGAAAAAATTTAATCGACTGAAGAGAAAGGGAGTTGGGGGGGGGGGGCGGAAGGGGGCAATAGTATTCTGCAGTGAAGAACTGCCTATTATGGCGTTAGTATAAAGTTACCAATTATTAAAGATAGATAATGTCTGACTTTGGAGAGCGTGATTTAAAAGTTATAATATATCTTACTGCAAAATATCATAATAGCTTTCTATTAATAAGGTGCAAGAGCCCATTTAATCACAAAAAAACATCCATGGAACCTCCATAGCAAACAGATTATTTTATATCGATGTATAAGCAATTAGTAAATTTGTACTGTATGAAATTGCTCTTACTGTATTATTATAGCTATTTAAAACAATGCTCCTTTTGTGATATATTTATAGTACAGTTAGTAACAATATTTTTTTGTGCATATTTAAACGACATGATTATTTAAAAAACAAATAGATTAAATGCATGTAGGCAAATTTATATTTCTATATCAAGCTTACAATCTAAATAGAAGAGAAAAGAAGATTAATAGGTACAGAGTCACAAAAGGTATTGGAGGATTTGCAGGGAAATGTCGTCCCTAAGCAGAAAAAGCTATGTATGGTTCCTAGCATAAAATGAATTAAGGGGGTCATATAAACAGTGCTATTTCACCAACACGTATTGAGATTAGTTCTGAAAGTATTAAAAAACTGTTGCTGACAGAGGTGAATATGAAACTAATGATATGTGTCAGCAAGAGAGAAGAGATTTAGGGGGATTTTTACAAAAGTTACAAAGTTTTTTTGACTAGTCAATGTTGGAGAAACAGCCTATTTGCATTGATATAATTGGTTTTTGCCTATTTACAAAGCTGTTCAAAACAAATTGCATAACCAAAAAATGTTTGGCTGCCTCAGGCTGGTATAAAACCCATTATTTCCAGGATGCAGTCCAGTCACTTTTCACAGTTGTATTTATGTTTGTATATTTTTATTTATAAAGCGCTGCAAGGTTACACAGTTTAAAAAGTTTTCCCATTAGAAAAGGATATTGATATCAACCTGAAATGGAGGGTGGACCTAACTGAAACACGTTGGAAAGTGTGCCATTTTCAACTGATCAATATTATTTAATATTTTTTATCGAAAATGTAAAAATGATCTAAGTAAACATCCCTTTTAGATTGGTGGGAGCTGTACAAAGAAGACTTCCTCTGTGATGTGACAGGAACATACACAGACACAAGTAAAGAGATGAAGGGAAGGAGGTCAGAGGGAAATAGAAACTGCTAGCAGTTTGCCTGTCTCCAAATTATGATTTTAATATATTATCTAAAATATACGTTGTTAGTATTACCTAGTGTCCTGTGAAATTATTGGATTAAATAATGAATTAAAATGCAATTGTGTTCATTTTAGGACCTAAAGGATAAATTTTAAAAATTATTTTTGTAGTTAAAAAAAAAAAAGATCTTTTTTAATAGTTATAAAACCAAACAATGTAATTCCAAGTGCATTTAAAAACAATTGTTGAATTGAGGACGAGAGTATGCAATGATAGTTTCAAATCATCTATTTACAAAATGTCACAGTTATATGGTATGTGAGCTCTCCCTTCGTTAGATATTGCTCCCTCCTGTGGCAAAGCTGTACATTTCACTCATTTCACACATTTTTTTTCACATATTCCTGAGTGCTTGTCATAATTCTGTAATTCAATAGTTTATTATAAATCATGACCAGATGACTAACTATATGGGTATTTAAATCAATAAATAATTAAAGAAAATCAGATAAAATGCTATTATAGCCAATGCCTTAGTTCATAAATAAATGGCTACCAACAACTTTCTATAGACAGACATAGAATTTATTCCCCTCCTCCTGATTAACATGCTTAACCTGGAACCGACCAATCATTGCATGGAGGGAGCATGATTGGTTTCTAGAGAACTTGTCAATCAAAAGAAATTTGCATACCAGAGCTCTGCAGCAATCAGTCTGTCAGTATGTTGCTGGACACAGGAGAGAGAAAGAGAAGTCATGCAATAGCATTGGGAATGGAGAAAAAAAGTAACCAGACTGCTCTCTGTGTTAGCCTGCAATTGTCAAGCACATTTATTGCTACATGTTCACACCACACTGCAATGAGCATGACAATGTAACAATGTATATGCAAAGAAATCATCTGTTTGTCTGTCTGTCACCCATCCCTCGTCTCACTAGAACATGCAAAATAAAAATGTTTTGCTAATAAATCACTTGTCTTCGGCTGATGTTGCAGCAAAATGGGTTAAATGTTTGTGAGCAGTTTTGCTAGGATTTAGGTGTGAGGTTTGTTCTTTTTCAGGCTGACAGAAAGTAACTGGGTTTTGGGATATGACTATCTCTTATTCCTCAGACATATTAACTACATTAATATTAAGTTTTATCAGCCCATGCTGCTTAAAAATATATCATTCTTTAAATACCTAAAGTGTACCTACTTAAGGTAATTGTGGTACTATGTTGTTTGTCTTGATAAAGGTCCCACCTGTGAGCCTAATCTGTGTGTGCAATACTATTATTTTTATATATAAAATTTTTTCTATATGCACCAAGGTATAAGAAATAATAATTTGGATGATGGTGTGCGGTGCTTTAGTTGCTTCTTTAAATACTGATAACAAATTGTCTTGCTTGATTTACATTTAAAGTTGGGCAACTTTATTACTCAGAGTCACTGTTATTTTGTACAATATTCTAATATATGTTTTTACTCTGCAGATTTTCTCCCTGAAGCTGCTCAATATTAATTTGCTTAGTATCATTATATCTATTTTTACTTCTGTTTACATACTGTGTTACATTTAGAGTGGATGTCATTTGTCACTATTGACGTTTACCATCACACACACACACACACACACACACATACACACACACACATATATATATCAGTGTGTACAGAGATAGTTCACTGAACTACCCCTTCAATTTACTTATTCCTAATGGCCATAGAAAGGATCTGAATAAACTTAAACCGGTATTTTTTCTGTTTAATGTCAGAGGATAAACTATTTGTTGTTTTGAGGAGTTAAATGGGCATGGTTTGAAGAGATGCAAATTTATTTTAAGTATTAGTTTATTTAACCTTATAGTAACACACCTAAATTTCATTTAACCCACTGGTCACCATAAAACACTGGGAATCTCGAGATCATTGATAATTAAAAAGGGATTGCATGGTGGATGCTGGGATTCTGAAACATTTAATTCCCAAAAGACTTGTTCCAGAAAAAAAAAAATCTCTACTTATTTTAGTAAATTTGTATTATTTTATATATTCCTATTTATATGTATTATTCCCTTTCTATTCATTTTTGGAATTCTAAAAAAAAAAGTGTATCCTTAAAGCCACAAGAGTTTTATAATCAGTTCACAGGGCTATGCCTGCCTTTAGAAAGGGTTTGGAAATTAATATTGTAAAATGGAAGTTCTATTACATTAACTGCATAAGCACTGACTGTGGCATACTCTGCACAACTCTGCTTCGAGACACCTAAGCAAGCTTGAGGAGGAGAGTACTGATTGGTCAAAATGGATTTGACGTGACAGTCAGTTTGAGTGACAGCATTTGTGACAAGGGAATAAAGTTCATGCATGTCCACACAAACTGCTTGACACAGGGCTCAGTGCCACTGACAGGAATAACAGTAACCAGCAGGGAAAGAATAATAACTAGCTTACTGTGGGCAGATAGGGGCCAGTTGTACTGGGTAGGTAGGGAAGTGTGGAATAAGCAATAGTGGCTACCCACCCTTCCCCAGCCTCACCTCATACACACAAATTAACATATGTTTCTCTGAGATATGGGCCTACATGTATGCTGAGGCTTCCTTCTATCAGATCATAAAGAACTTTGGTCCCGTCAGGGCTTTTAGCTGTGTGTGGAGGAAGTCCTTTGATCGCTGCCAAGTGCTGAAACAATGAACACTTCCTCTTCATAAATCTCCCAACTGTGAAATGGGCAAATTGCACAATTCGTGGTGTCTCACTTAAATTCACAAAAAGGTACAACAAAAATAGATTCTGGTTTCCAATCCCAAATTGTACATATATATATGTATGAAATGTTAGGTGTTAAAGAATAGTTTCAATAATAAGTAAAACAAGAAAAAGAAAGGGAACAGCAATATTTAATGGAACTACTCAGGAATAAAATATTATTTGAAAGTTACATATGTTACTACAGAGCTCCAATAAAATTTAAAAGTAAAGGGGAAAAGGTTGGTGCCTTAAATTAATCCCAATTGCCACAAATAATAACAAGAGTGACAGCATTTGGAAACGTTTATAGCCTAGAAGTCAATAAATAATGTGCGCGTAGGAAAGAGAGGCTGTGGTTTTTGGCTAAATGGGAATTATATTATTCTGTTTGTTGAAACAGTGTATATTTTAACAGGCTGTCTTTTTCCCACATAATGTAGTTGAAAGCATTTTAAAATATGGCTTTTTTTTATTTCAACATGTTATTAGTTTTATTACCCAATTAGCTATCGGTGTAATTCATTTAAACAACAAAAATAGTGCATATACATTAATGGCAGATTAATAAGAAGATCGTTTTGTGAGCCAAAAGTTCTGCAAAGAATTATTTTAAATGCAGAAAATACATTTTACATGCCCATTTACTTAACTTCTAACCTAAATGTAAGCTGTTTAAGATATTTTTTATACTTTGCCCTTTTTCTCTTTATTAAAAAAAATAAATCCTGAAACCTGGAAACTGTAAATTCCTGCACTCCTTTCAATTTCTAACATTAACAGAGTTTCATTGTTGTGTTAAATTTTACTTTGTCAGAATGTTTCCTAACATATTCAGTATTTACTTTTAGTTGGTATTTCTCTGTTTGTAAAATTGGGCATGGACAGTTTTGTAAAAGTGTAAAGTTGTGTTTGTTACATATTTTAGTTTGTTGGCTAAATTTAACTTACTCACCTAGGTATCAATAAATATTACAGATACATGCATATTTATGTGATTATCGTATATTACATTATTATGTATTTGGATACATCATAGCATGGGTTAACTCAGCTAAATAAATATGTAGATATACACACTGGGCAATAAAATGTAAAATATATTGCAATCAAATAAAAATATTTTTCTATCTTTCTATCATCTATCTGAGTGTATATTTTAATACTAGTGCTTTAAATGAAACCTTTAAAAAATATTTTTAGAATATTAAATGGAACATAATTTCATATATATGTACATCGAATATCACAATACTTTTTTTTGCATCTGTGGACTAACGTATATATATATATATATATATGAGTTTTGCATCTGGGGACTAACATGAACACTCATGTTATATTTATTTACCTGATTGCCGATACATATTAAGCAATTATTTAGAAAAGCAAAAATTATACATTGAAAAAGCATGTGACCAAATGTAGAATTGTCTAAGGGTGTAAAAGTTGCTACTGAGAGTGAGCATAAGGCTTGTGTGTATGTATAATTTTATTTATAAAGCGCCCTAAATTTACGCAGCGCTGTACAATTCAGTGAAAATGCTGGTACAGGGAATTCTTGTGTGTTTTTCCTAACTTAACTTAACGATGACTTGAAGTTTATGGAATGCATACTCTTTACTACTTTGTATAGAACGTATTAGTCTTGCACCCATATGTATGTGAGTATGTATAATTTTATTTATAAAGCGCCACAAATTTATGAAGCGCAGTACAATTCAGCAATACAAATACAGAGTGCAACATATGTGCATGACCACTCTCAACTAACTTATATATATAACTTTTTTTAATCAGTGCTACACACAAGAATAAAACAGTCATGTTCATTATAATGGCATAGTTGCAGCATCTGGACCATGCAACGTGTGTGATAGTTGTAAGCAGTCATAATGAGCAGTTTCTCTGCATTTGGTATAGCTGCTGTTGTTTCGCTCCTTTCTCAATGCTTTTGAATGACTTCTCTTTTCCTCTGCTGAGTCCAGCAGCACACTGACAGCCTGCCTGTAGCTGAGCTCTGGTATGCAAATTTCCTTTGACTGGCAGCTTATCTAATAACCAATCATACGCCCTTTGCACAATGATTGGTCTTTGCAAAGAAAGCCTCAAATGTGATGTCAGAAAGAAGAAACAACCTATCAGGTAAAACATGTAAATGAAGAGGTGGGGTGTGCTTCTGATTGTAGTACACTACCTTGGAATGTTGAGGGCCCCTCCTGTGTTCTTTAAATGAAATTACAGCTCTCTCTATATTAAATTGTACAAAGTTATACATTTAATTTTTTTGTATTTATGTAGAATTTTTTTTTTATAAAGAACAACAAATTTACACAGCGCTGTACAATTCAGCAATACAAATATAATACAGACATGGAAAAAGTGCATTACACATTACAAGTATAATATCACAAGGATACATCACTTTAAGTGTCGGGTTGTGGTTGACACAAGAGATTGGTGGTCCCTGCCCCATAGAGCTTACAATGTAAACGGAAGGAAAACTTACATACACAGATAGATGTGCTGAAACATTGGTCAATAAATACATATACTAAGCATAAACAACTAAGTAAGGATAAAATATAATTTATACATAAAAATCAGTGCTAGTGCTAAATAAGGTAGGATTTCAGTTTGGTTTTAAAAGTGCTGAGGGTTTTTAACAATTTTCCGTAACTACATATTAATGTTAAGGTTGCATCTTTTAAAATTTATTTTTAAGTGTAATTACCCCTATATGCAGTTGTCTGACATGTCTTTCAATAAAATATTTTTTCCAAATTGTTTTAATTGTAAAATGCAAAAAAAAAAAAGAAAAGAAAAGAAAAAAAAAATTGTATTTGTGAAATTCACATCTTTGCCACATGAGGGAGCACATCATTTAAAGATGTGCAGTTACAGAGTCCTTTACCATTGCTTAATTTTACAATGCAAAGTCATTCAATACACATCTCCATGTTCATGTTAAAGCGCTGATATTAATCCTTTTACAATGTCATTTGATGGGAATTATATTTACTTTTTTCTTACCCATTAACTTTGAACTTTAGGTGAGGTATTTATGCTGTCACCTAAATGATTTGCAGAGCACATACCTAGAGAACCATATTTCCTTGCCTACTTTAATTATACATAATGTAACACAATCTGTCATTTGTTTTTAACCATCTATGATCTGCTAAAATAGAAATACTTTGTATAGAAAAATGCAAACTAAGCTGAACATTGCAACATTTTTGTTTTCTAAGTGCTGAAACGTTGCTTGTAACACTGTGGGGGTAATTCAGCAATGTGCGAAGCAAGGTCCGGATCCTTCGCATCATTTACGCATGCTGTTATGCGCTCGCTGATGTCCTGCATGCGGACTTCAGTGAATGCTTTAAAGGGAATCCTTTTAAAGCATTCGCTGTTGTCCGCATGCAGGACATCAGCGAGCGCATAACAGCATGTGCGAAGTGATGCGAAGGATCCGGACCTCGCTTCGCACATTGCTGAATTACCCCCACTGTATGTTAAAGCTGGAGTCTGCTAAGATAGTAAACACCTACATTTAGGGGGATATTAAGATCATTTTGACCTTTTTGATTCATTCCGCTCTGTTAAGCTGTACTTTTTGATTTTACTGATTTATATAGGGTCGATAAAAAACATTTGCCCACAAACAAAATCATTATTGATAAATAAGGTTCAGTTGATGGTGGTACACATTGAAGTGTTTTTGTATTAGGTTCCTTTCCCATTACAGATCCATATCCTTTTTTGATGGGAAAACTTAATTGGCTGTGGCTAAGCGACAGGACCTGCTCCATAGGTAATAATGCTTTACAGCCAACTGAGGCAGGCAAACACTTTTGGACAATAAAACTTGCTCAGATCAGCTTTGTAGTGATAACAATAAAACTACTAACTAATAACTAGCATTAACTAGTTAAGAAATATTTGATTTTTCTAAAAATACTTTTTAGGGCGAAATTTATTAAACTCAGAAAGATCGCTCTCGGTCTTTGCGAGTTTATCGAGTGAGATCTCGCTTTGTTCTTGTGGGATTTTTTTCAAATTTTCGAGATCGAGTTTTTCAATCTCAATTTTTTTAAAATTTTCAATGGAAAGTCAGCCATACATCTAATGAGCGGTCTTTCAGAGTTTAATAAATTTCAGTCTCTTCCCATTATGGCTGCAAGACTAATGTTGTTATTGTCACAAATGAAATCTTAGTACTAGCTATAAATCTACATGTAGAAACAAAGCACGAAATTAACTTGGAAATGTGACTATAGTGAAATGACATTAATTTAATTTACACGTCTAAGATGAAAAAGTGTAAATGTTTAGAAGCTGTAGTTCAATTACGAGTCACAAACACTATTATTTACACTTGCTGGACTTGCACAAAATAAAAATTTGAAAGCAAACTTATTTTTATTTTCTAGTTCCTTTTTTGAACCGCACCTTTTCTACTTTTGTTGTTAAAATATCTAATCCCTTCCTGAACATTTTATGAGAAAAATACCCCTTTTTCATGTTATTTTTGGAAGGAACTAAAATCTGCACATTTTCACATTGGATTTACACCATTCGGCAGAATTAAGTGGATTTAAATCATTAGATCATATAAAACATTTTCATTCTAAAGCAGGTTTACCATATAGATATATATATATTTTAATTCTAGGAATTGTAATGTCATAACACATTTTATGGAAATGTGTTTTTTTTAGTGTGTTCAGTGTTTGTATAGGGCTATTCCTAGGTTTAAAGATTCTCTAATTTTCTTGTTAATGGTTAGGCAAAACACTGGATTACAATGTTGGGATATTTCTGAAGTAAATCAGGTTGTGTATTATTCAGATTTGAATAATACATCTGTTTAATGAGCTCTCCATTAGTATGTAGGAGTAATGTCTAAGAAGTATCTTTGTATTTCCATTATTAATTAATTTACTTATGTCTTGAATATATTTGAGTCCTATGATGAATATTATGATGAATATTATTTATCTGCTGACTTTGTTCCATACTGGTGTTTGTCCTGTTGCTTTTCTTCCTCCACCTCTCCCACACAGTCCCTCCCTGTTAGCTGCTATATCTCTAGATCTTGCACCCACCTCCCCCCTTCCTCCTTTTCACTCCAGTCCCTGGAGATGCATTTGCTGTGAGCTCTCACACTAATCCTGACTCCCTTTGCAAGCAGCTGATGCCTAGCAGACTAGCTCTTGCTGATTGACACAGTTTGCAGGGTCCACGGCCTAACATATATCAGATTTCAACTGCTTGGCCCTTTCCCAAATTATTTTGACAAGCAGCCTTGTAAATCATCAGCAATATGATTAAAAAGAAAGGAGATGTAACTCTTTCTCCTTCTCAGGATCTAGCGATGTACACAAAATATAATAGTTCTCTAATGTACATTTCTATGAGAAGCCGTCACATAAAACACAGTGTAACGTACTATTGGAAAATGTAGTTCTGTTACACACCAGTAAAGATAATTCTGTTTTATAGAGTATTTTAAACACTAGCCAATTGTAATACAAAAGTTTAACAGATGCTCTGGTGGCCCTGTTGGTTGCCAGAATATATTAGAATATATCAGCTAAATAAAATGCTGGTGCACACTAATAGTTATATAATAATATACTGAACCATTGTTTAGGACACTAGTAATATAAAAAATTCTGAGCCTTAAGCCAAAGTGTACTGTTCAGTAAAGCACAACAGCACAAAAATATATTAATTAACTTTTATTCTAAAGTAGTACTAGAACCTTTTGGACTTGCATAGTGGATGATCTGCCTTCTCATACTCCAACATTCCTATCTTGCTTTATGGCTGAGATAAGTCTATCTTTATAACAGAGATATAGCCCTATATCCTGTAGAAAGATACAGTTCTGTGAAGAAATGATTCTTTTCCTCAGTACAGTGTAGAAAAAAGCTCAGTTTGAGAGACAGGAGTTTAAATATTAAGGTTATGAAAACTGCATTTTCAGTTACAAAAAAATGAAGCATTTCTTGGGTTCTGTGTAAACTGATTTATGTTGTCAACTATTAAGAATTTTCATATTTAGTCTGTTGTACCATTACCACCTACTATAAATAATTGCAGCTATTTAGCCATCCTGTGCTACAGCATCACACTGATTATCCATTATGAACTAATTGCTAAAATGATCTGTATCGAACCTTGTTTGCTTGATTTTGTTTCAAGAGTAGTTGAATGGTTTGCATTGTTACATTGCATTGTTGGGTCCCTGGTACTATGTTCTCCCCATAGTTCCATGGGTTCCCTTGGGTATTCTAGTTTCCTTCCACAGTTTAAAAACATACTAGGTAAATTAAGCCCTGGCTAAACTGGATTTAGCCTGTGCATGTGATTGGTAGGTAAACTAGATTCTAAGCTCTATGTACAGAGCAGTGTAAACTTGTTTCGATTTATAAATAAAATTATACATACATATGGGTCAGGGCCTAAGGAATAGTCAATCTCTGCAAATTGTGAGAAATATGCCAGTGCTATATAAATAAGCACAAAAAATAAATATGGTATCATAACATATTTAGTATATTTATACTGTGTATATTTATTTCTGAAGATGCTGGAAAGTATTAGTTTAAATTAGAAACATTTTTAGAAATGTATCCAAATTGACCAGTAGAGGGAGCCAAAATACAATGAAGATGACCCATTAAATTGTTAAAACTTCTAAATGCGCTTTATTAACTCTTTTTTTACTTTTTTCAAGAGTATAAATGGTTAATGGACATTTTTTTTCTTTAAATGGGTTAATTTGATTAACAGAATTACATCAGATCAATTCTGTCAGCAATTTATGAAATGAATTATTGGAAATGCCAATGAATCCTTGGCAATCTAAACTGGGTTTCCTTTAAAAAACACACTTTCTTCATTTTCACCCTATAAACTGACACATTTCCAGAGTACAATGGATTCATACATTTACAAGCCAGTCTATACAAGGAATTAACACTCTGACAGAGCCGTAAAAAGCAGCTCTTTGAGAGTTTAGTTTGTAGCTGTACAAATCCCACACAAAATGTTGCCAACGAATTGAAGGAGCAACAAAGAAATAGTTATTAATAACAGTTTCTCAGATGCCATTTAATTCTGGAGACCAATAAAAAAAACAAAAACAGATGTTTGTTAGTAGGTAATATAATTACTCTGATACACACCAGAGGAAATAATCAGTCCCCTTCCCTCTACGTTCTCATTTTCTGTTTATATTCTTGTGCAAAGCTTGATTTAATTCTTTTTAAGGTTAGCTGAAGCTTGATATTGTTTGCTTGCATTGTAATAAATATAGGGCAAATGATGGAATTTTCCACTGACTTCTAATCAATGACAATTAGTAAAAAATACGGACTTTTACTTTACATTAAAGAATGGTAACACCAACAGTAAAAATGCCACACAGTGGTATTTACAGTTCCTATATACTCAATGAGAACTGATCACAATTTCTAAATGGTTTCTAGAGAGTAGGGTATTTAACTTTAAAATCACTTTATGAATATCTAAAACTCCCTAGAAAACACAAAGATTGCGGTGGGGTGTGTTTAAACAACAAATACAGCATGGCTGCTATCAGGAAGTAGAAAAACAGACAGAAGGATAGACAAGTCATCAGTTCAACTTCAAATATAACATTTTAAAAAGTGCTGTATTTGAATAACTTCCACTAAATCTCAAATGGAAACTTCTATTTCTATGGTCTCATGGGTCCTTGAATGTAAAATGAACTACAAACATTTTACCCCGACAAGTAAAGAAACACTGGCCTAGAGCAGCGTTTCCCAAACTTATTTTTCCATGGCCCGGTTATTTTTGTGCTTATCCTTCGTGACCCACTTAGTAAGGGACTTCACACACTGCACCGCTCATGAATATTCATGAGCCGGCTACTTCATAACGCAACACGCATTGTACGCCTTAAAACTAGTAAAGCTTACTAGTTTTAAGGCGTACAATGCGTGTTGCGTCATGAAGTAGCCGCCTCATGAATATTCATGAGCGGTGCCGTGCGCGAAGTCCATTACTAGTTTTCAGTTATGAAAACCCATACGCACTCACGTGACCCGGCATTTTGCTTTCGTGGCCCGGTACCGGGTCGCGACCCACCATTTGGGAAACGCTAGCCTAGAGCATCAGAGAAAAGGACTTAGAGTATTTATTTTAACATTTTCCCACTGAATTTCTTTTTTCTCTGATTACATCAAAAAGGCACGCAGCAAATACAAATGCAGGCTGTTGTGATAAGTGGTGCAGCATGACGGCTGTTTAAGAATTATCCTCATTAATGCGTTCATGCCTATTCGCCGCATATCACCCGGTTTTGCACTTTTTCATCACATTATTGCTTTTTTTCCCTTTTCAACGTATTTTTGATTTCCTGCAATTTAAGTAATGCTGAATAAAATTGATCGATAAATATCAATGAGTTAATACCGCTACACTTTACATTACGATATCGCTGATCTTTTCGGTGGGGACTTAGAAAAAAAATTCTCAACCATCTCCATAGGGAATAATGGGTTTTCACCTCAATCAACCAAGCGAACACTTTGCAGCAATAAAAAAAGTCAGAAGAGGCTTAATAAATATCAATATCCAAATAGCAGGAGAAAACTTTTATGGGTTTTTTTTTTTTAATTAAATATCAATAAGTTTTTAGGTAAGATGTAATTTGTGCAAAAGCCTATTCCTTTTTCCTTCATCCCCTTTGTTTATTCAGACAATACTAAAGAACCACAGTGAAAGATCCCTTTAGCTATCTTTTCTATTGTCACTTTGTGGTTCTCATTTAGTGCATGGGAAAGGGCTTAGGCCATTCTATTTATTTGCACAAAGAAAAGACCACTCCCTGGGATTTAAGTTACATTTCAGCAAAAGCCTGGGGTAAAAGAAGGGAGTGAGAAAGAAGAAGAAAAAAAACCAACAAAAAACCTGGTCTCACTTTAAATTCCAAGAAGAAATCCTTTATGAATAGAGTTTCCTTTGCTCATTCAGTTGTATGGAGTGATATAGGATTTCATTTTGTTTACTTCTAACAATCCTAAAATCTAATTGGCTAACAATATTTCTTTCAAGTTAAAAGCGCAGAGAGCTATAGACGTGTGGCTTGTTTATCTGCCTACAGAGTTAAATATTTGTTGACTAAAAGATGAACGCTATATCCCGAGGATCTAGACTTTCCACAGTTTAGTCATTATCGCAGGCAGAGTGACATGAATTTCATGGAATGTTGGTTATGCACATAACATAAACCATGCAATCACTCGGAGCAGGGAACTGTTTCCAGTGTGCACAACAGAATCTTGAGAGAGATATAGAGCAAGTCTTCTACAAACAGAAGATATTCACATTGTCTCTACTACACAGGTAGCAACTATACTGTACATAAAGCCAGAAAGCTAATGTATCACCACTGTTTATCACCCTTTAAGCTTCTTGCTGAATTATACAGAGATAACAATCTCTGTATATTGCTGCAATAAAGGAACTCAAGCTGGGTGTGAAGGCTATCGACTGATAAATACTGCTAGGCATTGTGTGTCTTAGCTATTGGTCAATTGCAGGCTCAATTTACCCCCCCAAAAAAATAAAAATGCATTTTGTGCTCGTTTTTATGACATGTTTTCAGTTTACTGCACAACATGAACATAAAAAAACTAGGCTCAGAGGGCAACTGAAAACACAACATAAAAAACAAACAACAAGATTGCCATTTGTAGTCAAATGAGTAGGTTTAGTAACATGGAAAACGATCATTGCTGATTTTTCCCATTCAGTGAAAATACACAGATAAGCCACAATATATCTATACATCAAGGATGACACTGAAATGGTAAGTAATTCCATTTTTAGAGCAGTAAAAAATTTACTTGAATCCAGACATGAGCTATTACTTCTACATTATTACATCATATTCAATATTCATGTAGGTGGCAAAAAGTATATTCAGACAGAACTTATTGAAGGTGTTTTTTTTGCAGGAGAACATGCCGATCTCTTACATGTGTCCTAGTGACAAACTGAATATTATGAAGCTCAAGGAAAAGAATTTCCCTTTCTAGACACTAGTTAAGAGATTTCTGTCCTTAATTAGTGAGAACCATAAAGTCCAAAATATTTTTTGTCTAGAGGTGTTGTTTTATGCCATTGAGAACCTTGCGATTCTTTAAAACCCAGTGGGTGGGGTGTCATTCATGGGGCATACAATGTTTGACATTGTAAAATTAGCAGACATATTACACTCATCCTGGAGAGGTTAATTTGCATAGTAAGCAAAGTTCAATAATACTTAACCTAAAGATGAAATAAATGACAAGGTGATGGTATGCTAAGAAGGCTTTGTTGTACTTGTACAGTTTTAAAGTATCACAAAATTATTTTCTGTGTATTCTTCACAGTTTTAAAGATATTTTTATTTGAATTTTTCAAAAATGTACATTTGGTCAGTTTTTTGCTTTGGCATGACTTTCCTCTGAAACAATATTTTTTTAATGAAATATTTATGTGAGTGCCTGTGTGTGTTTGGTGCATGTGTGTCTATATGTTTACGTTTCTGGACTAGAATTTCCCCAATGCAGATAGAGATTCTGTAGCATAATAGTGAATTACGCTATTTTAGCAGAGTTTGACGGCACTGATGGACATATTCACTTTTAATATAATGATTTATTCATCTGACTAAAGTCAAAAGTAGTTTTCCAAGACGGGGAAAAGAGTAGTCCTTTCACATAAGGGCCGACTGATTTGTGGTTTGGATGCTTTCTAGAAATTAAACAGAGTAGATGGAAAAGGTTTGCATGTCTTGAATTCAACTTTCCTACATTTTGTAGCTTTTGGCTTGAGATCAAATTTTCATCCATTCCCTGCACTCTGTCTCCTAAAAAAAAAAAAAGCTGCTTGGTCCCCAGCCAACACCACGGGTTTGCTCTGTGTAAAGTGTTGACAGAATGTTTTTCAGCTGTACCAAAGGCCACAGATTTTATGTCAGACTTCAAGATACACAGCTTGATAAACATGCCTGCCCCTAGCGATTGGCAGCATTCTTTTTGGAAAAGAAAATAAAAAAATGTTTTATGTCAACAACAAAAGTGGTATGGATAGCTTAGAATAACAAGACTCCAAAGGTGTGTCTGAAACCCAAGGATTCACAGTTAAGTTGCTTTTAGCTGTGTATGTTTTTTTGAAAGCATTTTTTTTCAGGTGAGTATGAAAACAGGGAATTGTCCAGAGTAAACACAAAGATTTGTTTGTCAACTATTAGTTCTTTATTTGCTTGTTTTTATGGTGACATCAAAAATAAAATGGTAATACATAGAGCTGAATAACTATTTGTAATTCATGACATTGTCTTTGCTTTTATCTAAGCGTAGACTGTTTACACGGAGGTCTTAGGCAAAGTTTACCCCACCCAGTAGCCAATAGCAACCAATGATATACTTATATTAAAGAAGAACTAAAGGTTGGCTGAATCCCTTATTAAATTGATAGGTCTGGTAGATAACAACACAATAAAGCCTAAAGAGCAGATATCTAACTGACCATTAAGAAGTTATGAGTTCCTGTATTGTGCCCTAACAGTACAAAGCTTCCATTTTGTGAGTTTTAGACTTACTCCTTCCTCAGACACACACACTAGGGTCTGAGGCACAGGTCATTATAGAGCTTTGTGTGCATGACCCTATGCAGTCTGACTTTTATCAGCTAAATTAAAAACAGTGCTAACCAAAGATACCAATGTCATGTTTTTAGCAAGATCTAAAGGACATTAACCACTGGAATATAATGGAAATATAGTAATTACAAATGGTAAATCTGTAGTCTATGCAGTCTATAGTGAATAAAGTAGTATCAGTAACCTGGGCCATCAGGAGGGGGCAACAGGGGGTTCTGCAGGGGGGCTGCCAACTCAGTAAAACAGCAGACAGTCATATGTAGGCCTACTGTTAAATGAAGCTTATGGTCTACTTGGCACTGAACAATGTAACTGGTCAGTTTACAGTGTAAATGCAGTAGTGGCCCTGGCCCTATTGGCGCCCTAGGCATCCCCCCACCCGGCACCCCCCCCGTCCCGTGCCACCCCCTCTGCTCCACGACACCCCCCCTGCCCCGCACCCCCACTCACCTCCAATACCGCCATCGCTAGTAAAAAAAAATGCACGCAAGCGCCCCCCTGGACACCCGGCGCCCCTAGCATCTGCCTATGTGGCCTAATGGGAGGGCAGGCCCTGTGTAAATGGGTATGTAAAAACATGCTAGGAGGGCTCTATTTGCTATGTTGTGAATGGGGTGATTTCTGATGCTTCCCTATCATAAAGTTTTCCCCCCATAAATAAAGGAAAAGAAATGGAATACTAATATTCCTCAGCAGTGTGTAACCATTAATATAAAGGATTTCCATAAATGGTTATACAAAGAGCATCACAAACTAAATTAAAATTGCCGAGTTTGATTACACCAAAGGCATCATCTGCATGGAGTGAGTATGTCCTCCCTGTGCTTACATTGGATTCCTCCAAGTAGTTTTGCTTTCACCACACTCCAAAATATACATATAATACTAGATAATTAGACCATAAGCTACACTAGGACTGAGGTGTTCTGTAAAGTACTGCAGAAAGTGTTATGACTGTATAAATATAGGATACTAATAATAATTTGTGTTGGACTACCCACCAGGACACAGGAAAATGTCCTATTGGGCCTTTCTGGAGTTTCAAACAGCACCATCGTGTCACATTCCTTAGGGTAGGGAAGAACACAAGTAAATCATAGGGACGGGGAAAGTAAAATTCAAAGACACAAACAAAATCTTTTGCTTATTGGGCCCCTGATCTCTTGTTTTCTGGTCTGCCTCTGATAATACAGTATAATGATAAAATCATCTTGAATACAATATTTCATGTTATGATTTTTAGTAAAATGTAAATTCCTTTGCAAGATGTGATAGTGACAAATTAAATGTTTACTTAAGCCAGCCAATCAGCTGCTTATACAGTACCATATCCCTAAAGCAGAAATCAGTATTAGTAGAGTTAATCTGAGCCAGCACTTTGCACATATTTTAAATTATTATATATATATATATATATATATAAAATATATATATATATATATATATATATATATATATATATATACATATATGTATGATTGTACATATTAACAAGAAACAATGTATTTTTTTAATGTACACATTCTGATTTGTACATTGGTCCACATGTCGTATATTAACAATTTTCATACATGTATACTGTATGAGGCATGTGACATAGAAGGAAGATCACTTTTAAATATGTACTTTTTAAAAATCTCCCCTGTAGAGTGATGTGCCCCCCAATACCGAGAAGAGAATCCTGTGTTTGTCTGTGTGTGTGTGTGTGTGAGCGTGCGTGCGTGCGTGCATGTGTGTGTGTGTGTGTGAAAGCTTTAGGTAGATTCCAGAAACTTGCAGACATGAAACTCAATGTATAAATAAATGGCAAATGGTTTGCATGTGTGCGGTAGCTTGATCTATGTTGGAGGCTCCTCTGGCTTTACCTCTGTTGCTTTCCACCAGACACTCAAACTGTGCCAGAAAATAAGATTAAAATGGCATCTCTTTCAGACAGCGCTGCCAAAGATTTATATATGTGCATTAAGTCAAATGTATAAATAAATGGTAAATGGTTTGCACATGTGCTGAAGTTTGATTCAGCTAGAAAAGCACTTGTAAAACCCCCCTCAACTGCACCCACATAAGATTTTCTCAAATTACATGACTGCACCTTCTTTAGAGATACCAACCTAGCAGAACCTTGTGCATGTCAATGCATCATTTCCAAAGCCAAATAATCCCCGATGGAGCTGATTAAAATGTTTCATCCTTCATGTTTTCTGTCCCCATCTATAGAAGATTAATGTGATGTTGATCTTCTCAGCGGTGACCCTGCATTGATCATCATCCACAGAAGCTAGGCTAGCAAGCCTGTAAAGTGACATGCTCTTGCAGTAATCAATGTGCTTCTGGTCCTTGATGAAGTGCCTATTCTGTGTTATTTTTTGGTGGATTATTCTCACAAGTGGCACTTGCAGCATTGACTATAAAAGTGACAAAGTTCTCTGTGATGGAATCATTATAAATATTCTATCGATTGAATTGAGACTAATCTTGCATCATTACATGGACAAGGTTGGTTTCAAAAACATTTCTTTGGAGAAAAAAAACACCAGTTCTTGTTAAATTGTAGAGTTAATACATAGATTTGTCAAATAATTCTCAATCAAAACATTTTTTTAAAAAAAAACCCCATTTATTTCCATCTCTATTTTCTCTTGTTTCTATGTTTGTAGATTACAAAAATCCAGAAAAAATGTTTAGAAACGATTGTTTTGTTTCTATTCCATCAGTGTGTGTCTAAAGCACCTTAAAGGCTTCTGTTATTCTCTTTTAATATTTTCTCTCCTTTTGGCCCAATTCTCCCAAACCTTACTGAAAGCATTCACAGCTTTGTTCAGTCCTGTATCAGGGGGTAGGTGTCAGATATAAAGCTACTTACATCCATTCAATTATGATACCAGAAGTAATGTCCATTTGTATCACTCTGGAGGAAATGTGTGCACTATGAACTTAGCAATACTTATTTTTTAAATGAGTCTTTAAATGAGCCTGCTTCCTCTTCAAATGTTGAATTACATCTTATAGTGCTGGAGGTTGTAGTTTTTGATTTCTGGGAGGCCTGCAGGTTTCTAACAAATCAGTGGAATGCATGTAATCATCATCTGAGATGGTGATAGTCTTGCCATTGTAGTTTACGAACACTGGGAGGCCTGCAGGTTTCTAACAAATCAGTGGAATGCTTGTAATCATCTGCTGAGATAACATTTGTCTTGCCAATGATCTCAGATAGCTTAGTACCTGTTATTGCTCCAGACTTTTTATCAGTTCATTCTGTTCATAGGATGTATGTATGGATACTTTCACCTCATGTTCATAACTGTGTTTTATGAAATACTGTTATTGCAAAATTCTACCGGTATTGAAGAAATTTAATAGGAAAGTATTTATTTGAACAAAATCTCCTCCACCTATCACATGGGAAATTCCCTTTAGATGGTAAGGGATTTTCTCATTATCCAGTTAATTCCCATCTGTATAATTAAGGTTCCTTTATTTATCACACCTGTGAGAACAGGCAGCACATGACAGCAGCTAATTATAGAGAATTCATAGTGCACCTTGCACTGGGTGGGAGAATAAAAACATTAATATCTTCTCTTATATTGTGTGGTGGAAGATGTCAGTGTAACTGCTAATGCTATTTGAACCATATAAAATAACCAAAACCTGCAGACCTATAATTTTTTAATGTGAAACAGTAGGCTTGATGTATTTACACAGGCCCTGTCTTGAGGTTTTATTTTGACCCTGTACAGTGAACTTGTCAGCAGCTTTTATTAGCCTAACCTGCATATGATAGCTACTCTTGCCCCCATTTAGATAAAAACATTCAGTAACATGCAGCATTTTTTTATTATAGAGATTTTATTACAGTCATCTGTGGCACAGGGAGAACTGACACCTGGAAGCAAATGCTAGAAAGATACAGCATTGGAATGGGAAGAGGAGTGTCACTTATTCTTTGTTTGATGACAGTGGGGAAGATAATGTGCATTATAAGAAGGTTAGGCTACTGAAAACCAATGACATGTTCACTCATAACTCAAACCCATGAAACAATAATCTGGGCAAAATGAATGCTAATGAGAACAAGTGAGAACATTCCAATTAATGTTACATCTCAGTAATTGTAATTATTGAGTTAAAAGCTGTCTCAAGTAGCATGCATCTTTTCCTACTCTTGCTTTGATGTTGTATATGTGCTGTAGGGATTTACTCACTTGCTGCGGTAAGTTTTTGTCCATAAATCAATTCCAATG
>WMED01000004.1:0-31370 GCA_019650415.1 Pipa parva
GCGAAGTGAATCGAACACATCGCGGTTCACTTCGCACATTGGTGAATAAGGGCCTTGGTTGTTTCTGTTTGCCTTGGCTGAAAATTGAAAAATGGTAACAATGATTAAAAAAAAAAAAAAAAAAAAGTTTAAAACCTGCATTCTTACAGGTGTGGTTAAACTACATCTTCCACCGGACCTGATCAAGAGCCATTTAAAAAAAATTCCATACCAAAAAAAACTTTATTGTTCCATCATAGACACATTTCATACATTGTTAAGCTGATTTTGGGAGGCATTTGCTAAAATAATAGCGTGGTAAATGAAAGACGACAAAAATGCACTATTGATTGGCTTACTGTGGGATAATTGTTCAGTTTCTGACTAAATGAAAGATGATTGTTCAGGGATGCATGCGCAAGGCAGCTAAATTCCAAAGCTATTATTTATGGGACGGGGACAATATCAATTTTCCAAAGAGATGACTAGAGGCATGTCAGAACTGTCACCTTTCCCTTCCCCCGGCTGACAGACAGTTGAGTGACTATTACATTGATGGGACTTTGCCTGTATTGGTATATTCACCAGAGGATAACTGGCAAACAAAAAAAGCATCAATGCTTCAAAAAGACATAATCAGCGGTTGTCAGGCCTGGTTATATTATGTGTATAATATGTGAATAAAAGGGCACATTGTTCTGTCTCCATCCCTGACATTTTACAGCATAACGTAGATCTCTTGTGAGAAACATGTGGCAACCTTTATGTAGAAGCATAATGAAGAAAGGCTGAAAATTACAAATGTAAACTGGGAATGCTACAGAATGAAAACCCATATGTTATTAAACATTCATGCGTAATGGCAGACACGCATATATAACGTGAAAAGGTGTGCAGTACGAAATGTTCTGAAGAATTGGAATATACCTGAATACGCTATGTGATCATTTCTATATATATATATATAGAGAGAGAGAGAGAGAGAGAGAAGGTAAGGTACCCCTTTCTGTAATTTATAAGAATGTTATTAGACACCGAGGAGTTCCATGACCATATAAAACTACAAGCTGAGCGCTTTAATTTAGGCAATGGAAAACTAAGGGGAATCTTAATGCGCACTGAAAGTAATGTGATTAGTGTGTAAGTCTGTGACTGTTGGAAGGCGTCGAACTGGAATTGAATTCCCCACATTGCAGGTTTTGCTGATAGGTGATGTTTTGAAAGTGCTGAATGGGTGTGAATTTACATATCCACCTGACACCTCACACTTTGAAGAATAAACCCCTTAATTCTCTAATAAACACAATCTAAAAGTATCCGATTGCTATTCAATTAAATGTGGTTTGGTGATTTTCATCTGCATTCTACAAATACTTCAGCAGAATGCAGATGAAAAATGACCAAACCACATTTAACTGAATAAAACTTGTGTAATTTAATTGCACAAAAACCCAAACATTAGCCCTGCTTTAAATAAAAAAAAAATAGAGCCAGTTTTTAATGGAAAAAAAAAGAATACAAACTGTATTTTGTTGCACACATGCTTTAAAACGTGTAACCATATACTACCTGAGTGTTTCTGTGTACCCGAAATTAACATCCCTAACAACAAGAATGTCCATACCCAGTAATTATGTTCCTTGTGTCTTCATTAATGTAATGTGGCCTGACATTTAACAATTAGCAGGATAGTCAATAGAAATATGTGACAGTTGGTTAATATTTAAATGGACTTGTGCCATCTGATTTTACATAAGAGTTGACAAGTCACAAAAGTCTAAAGTCTTAATGAATAGTTCTTACTGTGCAGAAAATAATAGCTATTCTATGGATTCCCCCTCTTAATGGTACAGTTACCAAAGATTTCTTTCTTATCCTATGGTATTGTATTGTGCTTGTACTTAATAGAAAATAAACGTGAACAGAAAAAGTAATGATTGAAAATTCAACGCCAGAGATTTTGTTGACTGCTACCAACGTTTCATAAGTCTATAGAGCAGCGGTTCTCAACCTTTATCATGCCGCGACCCCCGACTGTGACGTCACCGAGCACCGCGTGATGACGTTTTGGCTGAACGTCATCATGTACGTGCGTCACGTGGTGACGTTCGGCCGAAATGTCATCACATACGCGTGTCACGTGGTGATGTTTTTGGCCGACATCACCCCGCAGGAACCCTTATAAGGAGGGTCTTGTGGCCACTTCCGGGTGCCGCAGTGGTTCTCGACCCCTGTGGGTCGGTCGTGCGACCCCCCGCCGGGGTCGCGACCCACAGGTTGAGAACCGCTGCTATAGAGCCTTGCTTTAGGTTCTAGGTTGGCATGAAAATACTATGGGGGGGGGGTTATTCACTAAGGTGCAAATTCAACTGTCGAATTCTCAAACAGCAGATTCCCATAGCAAATCCGCAACAATTTCCCCATTGTAAAGTCGCAACAAATTTTAAAAGTGAAGATTGTGACAATTTTCCCATAATAAAGTCGCGACTGTGACAATATTCTTGTTATAAAGACGCGACTGTAGCAGCCTATTGCTACTGTCTTTATCTGGCGAATGCACACCTATACGTAACTATTTGGACTTTAGAGAATAACCCCCTAAATGTTTACTGACTGGGAATTTTCAGTCTTCTTGTTTAGAATTGATTTAGAATTTCAACTTCACATTTTACAGGGATTTGCCATTTAACTCCCATTTATAACTGTTCTCTTTAGTGGATACCTGATTCCTACGGTGCTTAAACACACATTCAGTCGATTATTGATAAAGATGAGAATTGGACTGTTGATGTAAATTCTCATCACTGCACCCTGATTCTCTACTCCTTATTGACTAAACAGAGGATTTCAATAGTAAAGACGCAACTGCGACAATATTCCCATAGTAAAGTCGTGACTGCATCAGTATTCCCATAGTGAAGTCACAAACGCGTCAGTAGCCATCTATTGTGTAGTATGAGCGCAGGAAGAAGCCTCCAGTTGCAGATGCGAAACACGTCCATTTTTGGGCCCCACTCTTCCCCTATTTGACTCCTCATAAATACTACAGCACTTTATCCATCTTCTTGGTATTGTATGAATTTACACTCTTTATACCAGTACTATGTTTGATACTTGTTGAGACTATTATGCTCCTGCTATTTATGTATGTATATGGTACTGCCATTTTTGCTGGGTGAGTGGGGTTCTCTTGTGGGTGTGGGGGTTATTTTTGCACTTTTCTCCCCCCACACCTGTTTTAATAATTTAAAGGTGATTTATTAAAATTAAGATTTTTTTTTACACATATTACTGTGCGCATTATTGTATGCGGATCTTTTTAATCTTTTTGGCTAATGCTTGGCTTCTTTATCCCCCAGTTTGCACCTTCCAAGGAAATACTATTCTTATATTGGGCTACAGAGTGTGTTATCAAACATCTTTGTTGTTATTATTGTGCAGTGTGTGAATGTCGTTAGGTTTAGCCGGCGAATTCACACTTTTACGCTACAATTCAGACTTTGGGCAATAACCCCCTAAATCCTAAGTCAACCAGCGAGCCTGTCAATAAGTTTGTCAAAAAAAAATGCATGTGCCACATTACACATAGGGCATATTTACTAAGACCGTTTGGGCTATATACATTAGTTTACCCCTATTTCACTGTCACATTTTATTTCCCTGTACTTTACAATTTCTCAGATTTATAAAGGATCAATAAAAATCCTTCCCCATCCTAATACATTTTTATTAATAAATATTTATCAGTCGACAGCGGCACATGCAAAGATTTTCCATGAGAGTCCCTTCCATCACAGATAGATATCAGTATACATTTCAATGGGAAAACATTTTGGATTGTGGCTAAGTGACAGGACCCAACTCCATAGAAAATAATGGGGTTATACTAGTCTGATGCATGTAACTTTGATTTTAGTAAATGTAAAAGAGTCTCTCTTTACTAGAATAATACAAGTGTGATGTTTAGTATCAATATAGGTAATGCTTCTGTTTTAATACAGAGTTTTCATTTATTTCCATATGCTACCATTATAGTAAAAGTATACAGCAGTATCCATGGCATAGTGTAATTACCACGTTCTGTAGAATAAAACTTCCTTTAGTGTACTAAACATCTCCCCAAATTTTTAGGACATATGACACTAGTGGAATTATCACAATTAGATACAATTTGTAATACAGTAGTACATTATTCTTCATAAACAGAGGTCCAACTGTCTCCTGATAGCAGGCTAAAAAAATCTCATGATGCTTTATATTCCCATCCATAATAAACACATATTTTATTTCTTAATAAACTGTTCTGCTTGATTTACTTAGATTATTATGTGTTCTAACTATTTAGAGAACGCATTAGCCTTAAATCCACCGATCTCTTCCTTAAAAATGCTAGTTCTTTAGTTCTCTGCAACTTCCTCTGATAAAGCACTTAGGGGAAAATGTTAGCTGGTGGAGATACAGTTATCTGACCTCCTCGTCTGGCTGTCTCCCAATTGATTGACGTTAATGAACTACATCACTCTTTATTCCTCTTGCCTGGAACAGGGAAATATCTATTTGAAAACAATAGTATTGCCCTTGGAATGGGCACTATAAACTGCTTTAATGCAAATTTACTTCTGTTGAGCACAAAATATTTTTTAAGCTGTGTGGCTAAAAGAGGTGGCCATGAATTATACGGTTTATAAAAAATTGTCAAATAAGAGTCATTATTAATTTCCTTTTCCAAGTTGCTGGCTAATTGATTTTGCACAAAGCTCATTAAAAAATGATTTTTCACCCCTTTAAGGGGTTTATTTTAGAAGCCTAAGGCAGCAGTCACAACTTCCTTTGGGAGTATTTGAACTGACCGTTGTAGCCCAAGCAGTAAAGCAGCTATCAAGCTTGTCAGAGATCAGTTTACCTCATGCATCTCCAGATAAACATTAGAGAGGCAAAATTTGAGAGAGTCAGTGAAACATTATTCATTAGGAAGTGCTGTTCAATAAACTCTCAGTTTAGTGCAAGTGTCAGGTAAAAAGGTACAATAAACTAACATACCAAGTACTAGAGTGTATCATTTACATTTTCTAGAGAGCTACAGTTTAAGTATTCTAGGGATCTACCTTCATACTGTGCCTTATGTCCTAAACTGCAAAGATGTTTCAATTCTTACATTTGCTTTGTTATTTAACATTTTGTAATTAAGCTTAACTTTGTAGCTTTTCATCATGATGAGTTAAGATAGCTCAAGATAAGATAGCACATTTAAAATTTTATATGTGGCCCCACAGCAACATTGTATGTGTAATGGCTTGTGTTCAAAAGACAAAATGTGCTTTATGTACAAAGTAATTTCACAAAAAATAAGTTAGTTCCTGCTAGCTTTGCTTGCAAATTTCACTATGTCTCAGACTGTCAGCTTTACTTTCTGACTATATGCAACCTCTTAGTTTTAAGCTAGGAACAAAATGACAGTTGGATAGTTATCAGATTTGTCTAGGCACATACAGAGGAATTATTCAACATTGGGCCAGTTTTTCCAGAGGTCTTGCAATTTATATTGACCAATAAGCTGCTAGTATTCACTGGTACAGGGGAAGTAGAGTTATCAAAGACAATTTATGATTGGTTGCTATGGCTTACCAAATCTCTTCCTTTTACCCATAGTAGTTGCATTTGAATGATATATGTAGATTGACACCTTCAGACAATTGTCCAAATGATTTCATCACTTGAGGCAGTTAGCATGTATGTTGCAAATGAGTTCACACACATTTCAGAGTTTTTCATTGGCAGCCTGGTTTTACCATCCTGACCAATGGAGACTTGTTCAATATGAATTTATATTTATTGCTCCGAATGGTCATTTTGCCTAGTCCAGAAATGGAAAGTTTGTCTGCTGAGATGTATATATCTTTGTGACACATTTTTGGGTAGGGGAATCCTCTAGTGCAGGGTTGGCAAACCTTTTTGGCACAGAGCGCCAAAAAGGTGACGTAACCCACCAGCATGTCCCCCAAAGTGCTGGCGCTGGTGAGTGATGTCATCACACCTGCATTGGGAGAGGAGCGCACACACATCGGGGGAGGAGATCTCCCCTGTGAGCGAGCGCTCCTTCAGTGCAGGCCACGGATCAGGCCTGAAAACTGTCAGATCGGGTCCACGACCTATACTGAAAGCAGGTTTGGCGACGGCTCGGACTATTTTACTTCTAAGTTCTGGAAAGTTATTTAAACCATTAACATGTATATCATTATGTATTATAGTAGTACATTTCCATATTACTATAGATATAGCTTCACCTATTGAACATGAAGGTAAATAATGTTAGCTGTATTTAAAAATCAAATTGTAATAAAATATTGTAAAGCTTAGTGAGCACCAAATACCTTTTCATTAGTGTGAAATAACTTGATCTGATTGATGGGTGGTCAAAATGTTAATTATAGTGTGAGTGTGTGTGTATGTAAAAATCCTTCAATCAACAATCATTGCTGTTTTATGTAAGGACAAAGTTAATAAGGACAGCTGTATGATGCATAGCCTAAGCATCTAAGCTTGATAAATGAAACCCATCATAAATGACAGGGGAAAAAAAAATCAATTGATTCATCATTCATTAGCTCGAAAGACCAATGTTAAGTTTTCCTTTCCGGGGCACTTCATTGACCTGCAGTTAGTGACATCATCAACTTTTCACATTATCATAAACACATGATTTATGTGCATGTACAGACGGTATATTCATAAATTGGTACAAAACATAGTGAATGAATATGGCATGTTGACCTTAAGGCTGACAAATGATTATAAAATGAAAGTTATAGTTATAATAATTCTAGGTCAATGTCAATTAATATCTCTCACTCCTCAGTTAGAATTTCATACAATTTAAGTCCACTAAAAATATAATGAACATTTAATTTTATAAGTGACATTTCTAGTTTTCCCCATTGGCATAACTGTAGGGAGTGCTGCAGACATGACTGAGACCATCAGAAGCCCCTAAGAGAGCCAGCCACAACTGGTGAGACACCTCTATAGTGTGGCCCCTGTGACACCCCCTGACTTTAGTAAGTCTCTGCTTTTGGAGGGGGGGGGAGTGGCTTGAGGAGAGTAGAGAGTCCTGGTGCTTATCTTGCACAAGGGCCCAAAGACATTTAGTTTTGCCACTGCAGATCAATATAGAGATAACAGAAATACAAAAGAAGACAGGCAGAGACACAGATAGATAAGATCACTATTTATATAGCAGCTTCTGGGTTTTCAATTTTTAGAAAGTGTGAAGGATTATGGGTATAATGATCATGAAAATCTGCTGCCTTATTCTGCTATATGTGCCATAAGTAAGACAGATAGAGAGATTGATAAAATAACAGAACATAAAAGGGTTGTTTACCTGGAATTGATTTTTAGTATGTTATAGATAGTGGCATTCTAAGACAGTTTGCAATTGTTTTTTATTATTGTTATAGTGGCTTTTGAGTTATTGATTTTCTAATTTGCTTGATTCTTTTGGTGTATGGATGTCACTGACCCCACTGACCTCGGCAACCAAAAAAAAAAAAAATCAATTAATCTAAGGCTTGTTTTTCATTTCTAATTATTTTTCATTACTTATCTTTCTTTGTAGGCCCTGTACTATTTACTCTTCCATTCTGTACTTAAATTCAGCACCCAGTTGCTAGGTGAGTGGACCCTAACAACCAAAAAAATATTTAAACCTAAACAAGAGAGGTTATGAACTAAAAAAAGTAAAGTAAATTCCAAGGTGAAAAACTCCTTTTAAGGTGTTGCTGAATTGTATTTGTTAGATTGAGAAATTGATATTGATGTAAAACACTTTGTTTTTGATTACTCAATACTACCTTTTTATTACTTAATACTACTTTTTACTTGAGCAGGAAATTGTCCTGTCCCTATTCCCTGTTCTAAGGAAATTCTTAGATATCAACAAATATTTTAAGGTCAACCAAGTTCTGAAGACTGAAATTAAATGCCTAGAAATGTACTTACCTATACAGTAACTTCAAGATGGTATAGAATCAACTTCAAAAAAGGAAGTATATGTATGTAAACATACTAGGCCAGTGATGGCAAACCTCTAGCACATGCGCGACATTTCCGCTGCTGCTTGATCCCCCCAGCAAGAGAGCGCTCCTAAAGTGCAGGCCGTGGACCCAACCTTACAGTTTCCAGGTTGGATCCATGGCCTACACTGAAGGAGCGCTCGCTCACTGATATGATAGGCAGAGCTCCTCCTCGTTGCAGGCACAATGATGTCACTCATTAGCACCTGCACTTCAGGGGAAAGTGTTGGTGGGTGACGTCACTTTTCAGCACTCAGTGCCAAAAAATTCTCCATCACTATACTAGGACTTGCCAATCTGAACTGCCAGCTCCTGAAAGAATTGCAATTACACAATGAAAATGGCTTAGTTTATGCATACTATTCTGCTTATGCGGTTTAGTATTTAAGTTTTAGTTGCATAATAAAATAAAGTGGTACCGTAGCTAGAGGTTGGTTGTGAGTATAGTATGCATGACAATTACCTTCTTAATTATGAGTTGAGAGTTCCTGATTACGAGTGCAGATAGTGCCAGTTGAAGGTAATCAAAACTGTCTAAATCTGCTCTAAGCTAATAACAATAGTATTTTACTCAGAAGAAAAAATGGTTTATAGGTTTATAGGACAAATTGTGCTGATGGCATATGGATCAATTAGCACCCCGACCTTCTCAGCATGATAATCAGAGACATGTTTAACAAAGACTGATTTTAGTCTGTAAGATGCTAATTATTTTCTGATAACTTCAAACTGTATTGTATAGGACTTTGGCATATGGTGTATGAACAGGTTTTCTGCTAATAAAGATATCACTGCTGGCCTAAAATCTCTCAAAGAGGATAAGCGCCTGCTTTGTTTTTATTTGATTAATTTGATTTATTCTGCTTGCTTGCCTTGTTTCCCCTACTGTTTTGCGATCCTTGTTTTTTTTTTAAGCCTTAATCTCTAAATAGCAAATTATTTACTGAATATGCAGTAGTTTATTAAGTGGATTAAAGAAGTTTGCCAGCTATGGGAAAATGTAATTACCCTGGGTGGTCCTCGTGGAAAGCAGGGTTAATCTCTTAGTAAAGATGGCTAATATCCCAATTTTGCTTACCTTGCTTTTAAAATTTGAAGATTAACTCTTGAATATGTTGTTGTTTGTTTATATATATATATATATATATATATATATATATGTTATTGTTTTAGAATATATTATATTGATATATCATATATTTATATTTATTGTTTGAATATATAAGGATTAACTATTTTAATTTATAAAATGTGTACCCAGAGGGGAGGGTTATATGGGGGGAGGGTTATATATTTTAATTTTTGTAAAAATGTTTAGCATTCAGTGAAAATCATTTCTTTTTTGTCCTGGAAAATAAATAAAAACATACGTAAAAAAAAAAAATATAGAATTAAAATTTGACACTTTGGAAAAACAAATTTCAACCAACATATGATTAATCGGGCAGTATATTTTAACATGATTAGTAGACTTTAATCCATGGATTATTAACGTAGTCGTTTTCAAATAAAAACCATACAAATATTATTTTGTACAATTTGAAGAAAAATAGGCATATAAAATGGTGTTTCACCACTTAGTATACAGTGGATGTTTTCGGAAGAATCTGTTGTAATTCTTTGGAGACTTTCTAAAGGAAACACTATCTCCTGGGAACAGAGAGTGCCAAGACAGGCAACTATAAACTGAGACAGAAGAACAACACAGACGATGGAAAGAAGTATGAAACAAAGGCAGCTCCAAATATACAGAGGGTCTCAGATAATATAACAGTGTTCCATGAGTGGGAACAAGGTAAAGAATACATCATTTTCTGTGCAGAAGAAAAGAAACATACAATTGTATACATGAACAAACAACACATGCTCAACCTGTGCCTCAACATTAGTTAATGAGGGTGTTTGAAAAGGGGGATGGACTCTTGTGAAAGCTATAGTACGATTTATCAAGTGGATGGCTTGGTACAATGTATTGTTAACGTTGTTTAACATTGTAGCTTACCTGAAAATATCAACCCTCATATCTTCATCTTTGGTATGATCATAGATTGCAGTTAAATTTCAGCAATTTATCTCAACTGAATGGATAAACATGTGACCAGAAATGTTTTATATAGGTATGGGATAGTTGATGGGAAATTGATCATTTAAAACAGCCAGGAACTGTAGGAAAGAGTGTATAGGAAGTTTTTATTTGTACCTATGCATACTCTCTAGTCCTTAACTTATTAAATATAATAATTAAAAACAACATTTTAATTTAATGGAGGTATTACCTTGTGGCAAGATAATTAACATATTAATGGTTGGGGAGCATTGATAATATGTGTATCAAGAAAATTTTGATTTTATTTTGAATTCACTTTACTGCAGAAACAGATATGATATTTATAAAATGGCAGTAACTATCATGTACTGTAGTCAGGGGCAGTCCTGGCCCTATTGGCGCCCTGGGCCTCCCCCGTCCTGCCTCACGACACCCCCTGCCCTGCATGGCCCCCCCTTATCCAGCGCCCTCCACTCACCTTAAACAGCATTCCATCAACGCACCTCCTCTGATCAGCTAAGCTGAATGCGACGGCCCTCCTTAGATGTTTGGGTCAGCTGCCTAATACAGCTGACAAGACCCAAAGCAGTAAGGAGCGCCATCGCATTCAAATTACCTCATCAGAGGAGGTGCGTCGCTGGAACGCTGTTGGAGGTGAGTGAAGGGCGTGGGGCAAGGGGGGGGGGGGTGTCACGGGGCACACGGGGCAGGGGGGTGTGTGGGAAGGGAGAAGGTCAAGTTTAGAGATGGGCAATGTGGACGACAGCGCCCCTCAGATAAATTGCTTCCTGGGCTATCGCCCACATCGCCCATAGGTAGAACCGTCCCTGACTGTAGTGTACTTTTTACAATGGTGCATTACTGTAATCACTGTATGGGAACCTACCCATTCATGATATGATGCCCATCCAGTTGGTAATTTGGTACCAGCACCATTTCTGCCAGTGACTGCTTTAATGAAAAGGGATACTAGGAAAATGGTTTATTAAATCACACCAATGCTGGCTTTCACTGTAACCAAAAAGCAGATCCATCAGCCAAAATTATTCTTTTCACTATTTCAAGACTCCAAATGTAGAATTAAGTGTTGTTTGGAACAACTTCTCTGATCCCCCTCACTTCTATCATTTAAGTTCTACCTAGTAATGAATATCTCTAATAAATTGGTCACGGTGCTTGAATGTATAACGGAAGTTAAAATGATCATAAAACAAATATAAAATGTGAGTTATACTCATGACTGGAGTTCTTAAACAACGACCCCATTGGTTCTTTGAATATTGTCTGCACAGCATTAAAATTGCTCTGTTCTCCCATCTCAATCAATGTAAATCTATTGCAGATGAATGTGTTAACAGTAGATGACATTGTAGAGGTCTATGGAAGCTCAATGATAATGCATTTGCTAATGTAAAATGATAAATGATAATTGAGCTGAAAAGTGCTGAAAGAAGTGATTAGTGGTAGCAATACTGCTTTATTTAAATTGCCGGGGGCCCTTTCTCAATATTATGTTCAGTGCTTCTGTACATTTTTTTTCCTTTTTATGGGGGATGTAACTGTTTATTAACCTTAACAAATTAGGGTTGTTTCTTTGTGTCTTTAAATCTCAAAATTAATAAAATAAACATGACTCTTGCATGGAAAGTGATTATATTTTTACTGTCCGGACGCTATTGCTATCCAAGACTATATGGTTTATTCCACTGCTAGCATACAGAGTGAGACATTACTTAGACTATTTTTATACTTTTTATAAAATTTAAAGTGAGCTTTTAAACTTGGTGAAATTATCCCGGGATGATTTTAGGCACTATATGAAAAAATTAGAGAATAGCTCTTTAGAGATCAGCTCAAAGTGGCATATAAAACCTGAATACTGCCCTGCTTCTCCATGTACTCCTGCCAACTTGGAGATTTATGAGTCAGTAGGAAGTTTTTATTGATGCTCCTTCAATTGGAAAATCTAGAATATGACTGGAGGATCCTCAGTGTAAAAATAATATCTGATTGGAGGAGCCTCAGGGTAAATATTGTGCCATCTCAGAGCTCACCTGTTGGTTTAGTAGGGCACAATACTGGCTATATACAGCATTGCAAATTGTTTTCTACAGAGTGATCTCTTCATCTGCTCCCTTGTTTAGCCTAATAAGAATTTTAGCTTTGCCTAATGCAGGAGAAAAAAATATGTACATTCCATCCATGTTTCTCAATTTCACCTTGGCTCTTTGGCCTTATGGGAAAGAAATTATCCAAAAAGAGTAAAGCTCGTTCATACAAGGATTTTTTGCCAAAAGACAAGAATTACTTAAAAAGAGTAAAACCCATGCACACAAATATTTCTTGCAAAAGAACAAAAAAAAAAAAAAAATTTAAATTTGAGGAAAAGTTTCAATGTTTCAATCCTCTAGTGCAGGGTTGGCGAACCTTTTTGGCACAGAGCGCCAAAGTGCTGGCGCTGGTGAGTGACATGAAAGCAGGCTTGGCGATGGCTCACGTGCTAACAGAGAGGGCTCTGCGTGCCCTCTTTGGCACGCATGCCATAGGTTTGCAATCCCTGCTCTAGTGGTACCTTTTGAAGATACTTGATAAAGACTTTAGATAGATAGATAGATAGATAGATAGATAGATAGATAGATAGATAGATAGAAAAATAGATAGATAGATAGATAGATAGATAGGAATATATATATATATATATATATACAGTATATATATATATCTTGAAAATGATTCAGAGACAAGTAATACTACAATTTGTGTATTGTAAATAGTAAGTTATACAATTATTTAGGTTAATGGCAGGCCCAGGACAATGAAATGGAAAACTAAATATTTATATTCACTCACAAAATTCCCAAACCATAATTCTGAGACTTGCCCTACTGGAGGATTTGTACAGTAAGCAGATACAAGCTGTGCTCAGATATCACAGCACAATTAGCAAAAGCAAGCTCAGCAGATGTAGTTTTATTGTCCAGTGGTACAACTATCTCTACGGTCATTACTCACCAGCTAGCCATATTTCAATGGTTTCTATGGCAATAAATGCACTGAAAGAATCATCCAAGTCAAAAAAGGTTTGCTAAAATAACTGAATCCTTTCAAATACATACAAATAAAATAGATACATTTTAAATGTTTTTTTAATATCATAACTATACTGTAATCATATATAGTATCATAATATTATATTATTGTATTTTTTTATTTATACAGAGATATAATATAGGTAGGTATACAGACAGATAGGTAGAGTATTAATACCTCTCATATTATGTATTAACAGATTTATACTACTAAATATATTTTGCATGTAAATTAAATATATATCTTAGAAACCTCTATTATGGGGGATTGTGGCTGCTTGGTTGCTGTATTTTTACATAGTTATGCCACAGAATCAATCAGGGGGTTTATTTGCCCCATGACAGAAACTTAGTGGATTGAGCCAGTATATTCTGTGGGTGCTTGAATACCATGAATCTTTGTTGTTTTTTTAATCAGTTTTTTACAGAAGCCCCCTCCTCTCTTGCCTGCTTCCTCTTCAGATGTTTAGATTACAATCTCTAGTCATTGACTTGATCCAAGAGTCCTGATAAACAACATGTGAAAGAAGTAGGTGAAATTTCACACCTGCTAATTTTTGATTGGTTACTCAAAATTCTCAATCCTTTCCATCAAATCTTCTATTTAAGATTCAGAACCAAACTGCTGAGAAGGAAGTAAATGAGAGAGAAATAGCTTCTGAAATAAGCTGAAAATTGAAAAGGGTGGAAATTATTATATAATGTCTAATTCAAAAGCTTTTATTTAACAGTGCAAGATAAAGAGGAAAAGAACTATTGGTGGCTAAAATGTTCTCTTAAAAGCAATAGAAACAGAACTATTTTAGAAATAATTGTAGTAGAGTGAAAAGCAAGTATTTAAAAGCATAAAATTGTATTTTATAATACAGCCATACTGTTATGCCATTAACACCACCCAGTGATAATGTTTAGCGTTTCAAAGCAGACAATAGACTAATAAGTAATGTCTTCTAAAAACTTAATAGAATCATAACACCAAAACAATCTTTTGTACACTGATTCATTTCTGCTTTCCTCCTGTTTATTGTCTGTTAAACCTCCTTTGTATTACATTAGCTCCTGTATGTGTCTAATGGGCTAATAAGCCTTTTCACTCTTCCATAACAAATTTCATGGAATCACATTATGATGAATTAATTTATAGGAGTATTGTAGGATTTGGCTACTTATTTACTTGATAAGAAATAATATGCAGATACATTTCACTTTAAGTGCACATTTCATTTGTTGAATATTTACATGAATATGTTTTGCATTTCATTTTTCATTCCATTATTTCACTTTTTATTTATTAATTTTTTTGAAAAAAAGTTATCCAAATATACGGTGACCATATTATTAAACATATGATTTATTATATAAAAGATACAGTATATTACAAAATATTGTACATATTGAATATAGTCGCATATTGTATATTATTTAAAGGCACAATATTGCCTCAATTAATATGTGCATGCTCACACCATGATTAAGCGCCACGGCGCGAAGCGCGTAGGTGCTGTCCGTGCTATGTTTTAACCACACACATGGACTTTTAATTTTTATACAATAAACATTATGTTTTACTTTACTGGAGTGCCGGAGATCATCTGTTCATGCTTATGCTGTGTTTTCAATTCTCGTATCTCACATAGTTTATATTATATAAATTTTAGAAAACATAATTAATAAGGCATTACTGTAACTCTTCCAATTTACAATTTATCATCAAGTGTGCTGATTAGAATGTTCAGTGCACCTGCAATTGATTAAACAGACACAATGCAAATTCCCGTCACATGCCAGTAAATGGACCCTGTAGGGTAAATAGGGTTGGAATAATTGGTGTAAAATGTAAATTGTCTTTCAAAATCAAAACTTTTCATTGTAACTGTAAGCTATAAACCAGGGGTTGGCAACCTATGGCTCTTGAGCCATATGTGGCTCATTTGTTGGCTGCATCTGGCTCTTTGACTGTAATGAGCGGTGCTCACATGCAAGCACCACTTGTTACAGTCTGCCGGCTAATCGCCAGCAAGCGCTGTAGAGACAAAGCTCTCTCAGTGCTTCTGAGTTGCTAGCCAATCCAGAGCCACTAACGTCACCATGCTTCCAGGTTGGTAGCCAATCCAAAGCTGCAGATGTCACCAGTGTGACGTCACTGATGATGATAGGTGCTACAGATTCGAAAGGGCTGAACAGAGCTGCACTGTATGGCTCTCAGAGCTGCAACGTTTGCCGACCCCTGCTTTAAACTGTTAAAACAATCTTCATTGTTTATATTCATGCATTATAAACACTGATCATAATGGGAGTTTAATTTCCTTCTAAAATATTCATGCACTATATGTTATTCTATTAATATATAATCATATATTATATATTATTTAATACAGTCATATGCTATATATTATTTAATATAGTCAAACTCTATATGTAATTTAATAAAGCCACTATACAAATGAAATACAAACATATTTACATTTATAAAAAACTAAATATAGTCTGTTGTTCAAATTTTCTATTTTAAAATTCACAGCGGTTTGCTTTAATTTTATTTAAGGCTGGGATCAGTCATACGTTTGGCAATTTGGTTCATCTTTTGCTTATATTTTCAGCTATCCTGACCCTGAAATCACCTTTTTTAATAAGTCTCTCATGCGTTTCATTACATTGTTATAAAAAAAAAAAAAACAGTATTTGCCATGATAGAAAAAGATGTCTGTATCCCTAGATCAGTCAAAATTACTTTGTCACCTATAAAGTTACAAAAATAAAAATGCATTTATGCTAACAAGGCTTGAAGAAAACAAAACCTACATCTGTCCGTAAGAGCTTTTTTTCCAAATGAATAGTCCATGTCATCTGCCCTACATGGAACATCTGAAAATGTAAAATAATGTGTATATTTCTAAATGCAAAAGAAAAGAATGCAGAATGAACAAAGAATCCAAGGGACTGCACAATTGTTTAGCTGTGGTGGAGTTGCTAGCCTGATAAGTCTAGGGCAGCTATTATCTGGCAGGCCCACTGGGTGATAAATGCTTAAGATCATTCAGTCTGACGACATATTTTTCATCATTAATTTACTCCATTAAAAGGTGATCCAGTTACATTGATTCAATCTAGGGGGTATAATCTGCCATTTAAAGGTTTATACTGATAATAAAGGTCTAGAGCAAGCTCTATATAATCGTTCATGTACACAAAAATAGGAAACATTTTCCTTTCTTTTCTCAAACAACTTATTTGAATGTGGTATTGTTGTCATATATTTGCTATGTTGCAGAGAAAGCATTGAGTTCTTTGGAAGTTCAATAAGAGGATGTTTAACTTGGATTGCAGAGATGCCTATCAACTTGTGGGTTTATGGATCAATATAAATGTGTCTCTAAAGGCAATTCTGTGTTATGAGTAGCAATTTATTAGGCCCCAAAGTCTGCAATAAGTTCAATCTACTGAAATATAGGATTGTTGCGCAGAGAATTTTGCATGTAGCTGATATATTAATTTATCAAGAGGAATTCATTCTTTACCTAAGCTTAAAATACAGTACTGGATATTTCATCTTAATTAAAGATCATTTTCAAATGTATAAAAATATTTTAGTAGTTTTTAATATTAGACTATTAATAAAAGTGCTGTTTAATTCACCATAAAGAATAACTTTGATAAGAGAAGCATAAAGGGTTAATTGATAGACATGTTAAAGAGTCAGGGCCTCGTTGACCAAAGGATGAATTCACCTGTAGAATTCACCTCGCTAAAATTCAAGTCGCATCACCAAAATAGACGCGGATTCACTTTGCAGCATTGAACAAGCTACAACTAGTCTTGTCGAACAAGCAGACAGAGGCAATAACTGTCAGCTGCGTAGTGTGTCATAGTTAGTCAGATAGAAGCAGAATGTTTAGCCCTGCCATCAGCTCCTCAATTCACCAGTCTGAATTAGCAAAGTCAAACAGGTGAATTCGGACCAATTTATCTAGTTGCATTTGCTCGTTTGACAAACACCTCAGCTTAATCAATAGTAGAAGTACCTGTGTACTTGCACAGAAAATTATGCAAAGTGCTCTGTAAGTTCGCAACTATCGTAAATGCCTGAACTGGTTTTGTATTCACTTCTTTGCAGACTTAAGTCAATAAGTGAACATGGGGAAGTGGCAAACAGATGTGAGTTCAGACCTCTGTGTGGCTATTTGCACTTTAGTCAATGAGACCCTCTATGTTTTAATACATTAACAGCAGAAGCATCACTATAAACCTTCCCGATGGGAGGTGCTTGACAGGTGATTCCAGCTAATGAACCTTCTCCTCTCTACTTGTCCATACAACAGGTGAATAAATCAGAATGCTGTGGGAATCTAAAAGCATTTCTGTATAATATAAACTACTATCTGACCTGTACAATTACCCTTAGCTTAAATTAAAATTAGGGGATGTTTTATTGTCGTTTTATTGTCTGGTGCATAATTTTGCCTGAAAACTATGACTTCTATTGCAAACTTAAATGGGATCTATATGACTTACTTTTGGTGTGAATACAGTTCTGTATGGAAGAAAGTTTGCAATGTAAAAGAAAGTGTATCTCTGTAATAAGACATTGTTGTACTGTATATAGTGGTTTATGGTTTAATGGGCATGCTTGGTTAAATTTGCAGTATAGCTGAGCATGCAACTAACCATATATATGGTCTGGAAACTGAATTTGGCTGTGAAATACAGTCATATGTGGATAGATTTTTGCTCCTTAGTGACTTCAGCAGTAAAAATTAAAACTAAAAGAGTTATATACCCTTTAATTGATATAAAAAAATCACTACCTGTTGGAAACAGAAGGTTTGTGTTTCTTGCTTGGTCAATTCAATATAAATGATACTATTTGAGTAATCTTTCATAGTATCTACTGTATATACACTCAATTTGAGAAGATCTTTCCTCTATTCTATATCATTTATTATGAATCATAATATTAATGTTATTTTTTTCACAAGTGTTATTAGTTACAAACTAAATGTACAGATTGCCACTGAATTGTCTATGCTGATTTTAACAAATATGAAAGGTGCCTCTTTGTTTATATTGGAAAATATTTTACGCATCTCATGAGCTACAAACCACTCGTGTGCGAAATAACCTCATGAGCGAGCATTCTAAATGAACAGAGTGAACTGGAATCAATTTTCTGTTGCATTTTAGTCTTCTGCCTAAAATGATTTCAAACAAATTTGGTGAAGATCATTAGATGACCATCTTTCAAAAAAAAAAAAACACAAAGTGATACATAATTATTTGTTAGTAATGGGTAGGTGGAAGCAGAGGATCTTCTTCAGGTTTAATTATGCAATATAACCACAATATCATCCTTTAAAAGAACTACAAATCCAACAGATTTTGTTTTTCCTAGTAAGAAATTTGTTTAGTGCTGGCTGGTTTTCCAACCTCCACTGTACATATTCTATCTCTACCATCTATTTCCTGTTTGCTGAATGGTACATTATATCCTATGAAGGAATAATTCTCTTGGAGCAGGCCCACATTGAGAACTACATACAGCACCAAAATGATTTTATTGGGAACCAGGATTTCTATATTAAATGTAGACAAAAAAAAAGCTATAAGTGGGGAAGCTCATCTTTTCCAGCATGCACCATATTTATATTTAATTGACTTTAGCTGCATAGGATGTTTGAAGTGCACCTTCAATGTCCTGGTGAATACTATTTGTCTCTGGGCCATTTGGAATTCTCTATTAGAAATATAAGAAGAAAAAAACGTAGTCCAAGAATGACTACCTATGAAGGGGCGCAAAAAACAAATAAAACGCACTTATAGTGCATTAACGTAATAAACTCTTTAAGAAGTGAAAGACCCAAACGTCCAAAAATGATAATAGTGAATAATTAATGTGACCAAACAAAATATTTGGAAAAACTGGAAATCTTCACTGTGATAACCCAATCACCAATTAACAGTTGTGTGATAATAACACACTTCTATACATATTGCGCTTACCAGATGCACAAGTAAGCAAAGCGTTGTATCAAAGATAAGTAGATGTCCGTAACAATTTCCCACAGCAAACTCCACGATGTGCATAGATGAACTTTTCCACAAGGTGATAAAAGTGCTTCCAACATGAGCAGCCACTTTGCGACCAGCACAGCACATGGGATCACTTCCTGCTTTGGGATGCAGGTTCTGCGGGGCAGGAGAGGGGTGCCAGTAAGACAGCACTCCCCCCTCCAGGCGCCCTGTAGAAGCTGAAGAAAATGCAGATTACTTCCCTTCTCCAGCGTTCCAGTGATGTGCCTCCTCTAAGCTCTTCTCCATACTGAAGTAAGTTGAATGTGACTGAGCTCCTTAGCTGCTTCGGGTCTTGTTGGCTCTACTCGCCATGGATTCGGCAGCTGCCGGAAAGACCCAAAGCATCCAAGGAGCGCTGTTGCAATCAACTTACTTTAGTATGGAGAAGAGCTTAGATGAGGTGCATCACTGAAACACTGGAGTAAGGTCAAAAGGGGGCAGGAGGGATGGCAGGAGGGCAGACATGGAGAGGGATGGCAGGAGGGAAGGCATGGGGAGTGAGGGTAGGAGGACAGGCATGGAGGGATGAGAGAGAGATGGCAGGAGGGAGGGCAGGCATGTTAAGGGATGGCAGGGGAGGGAGGGATGGGAGAGATGGCAGGAGGGCAGGCAGGCAAGGGAGGAATGACAGGAGGGCAGGCAGGCAGGGAAGGGAAGCAGGTGAGGAGTGGTATATTTTACTAAAGGGGAACTAAAGGCAGAAATGAAATTAATATACTATAAAATATACCTGCCACTAGCTGGGAAGTCCTAACTGTCATGGGGAATGGAGCAGCAGCTCCAATCCCCATGACAGTTAAGACTTCCCAGATAGTGCCAGGTATATTTTATAATATATTAATTTCATATCTACTATTATTTCCCCTTTAAATATTTCAGCGCCTCATTTGGTTCAGAATTTTTTTTTACTTATTTTCCTCCTTAAAAATTCTAGGTGCATCTTATGGAGTAAAAAATATGGTAATTAGGCTATTGAAAATAGTCCAACTTATAAAATTTCATACTTACTGTCCATTTAAGGTAGTTATATTATGAAAAAAGTTTTAGGGTGTCCTTAAAATATATCTATCACACTTGGTACAGATACAGGAAGATCTGACCCCGTATCTTGCTGTAGACTATGATATTATAAACAAAACATTGTTTTTGTCAGCGCAACCTGGTGAGTTTATCAGTACAGTGCTACGAAAAAGAGACCTGTGCAAAGGTCCATTTCAAACATCATATCTCTTTTCACAGATAATAATAAAGTGAAAAAGATACCAGAAATTAACAGGATGTTAATTTGTCGTGTGTATTTTGATTACCATAATGTTTTTCCAAAGTAGTTATTTCATTTATTTTAAAAATATATTAAACAGTACAACATTTTACTACTTATTACTTCTTAAGAAGTATCGAACTCATGTACTTTGCCCTTATACTGCCACATTCAGCACAGGCAGCCACATTTGTTTTATGACTGAAATGAATGGTGAGCTGTTTGAATTGAATGCGGCAGATGCTGAAGTCAAACCTGCTCAATCTACAGCTTTGTAACTCCTTTAAAAATAAGTAAACTCATACGCTGTTTTCTGCAGAATCCATTTCACAGCATCAAAATAGAATCAAGTATAATACATTTATGATCCCTATTTCAAAGAGTAGGTGCAAAGTACAAGGCTTGCTTTTTTTTTTAAATAGTTTTAGTAATCTAGAAATAAGTTTGTGGGATTTCAAAATCTGATGTCTTCAGTGTATCCTTTCTTGTAATCCAACACTGATGGAATTCTGAAAATAGATTTGCTAAAGAATTGGTAAATGGTAAAAAAAAAGTGCATATTTTGTAGAAACCATGTTTGATCACATCTACCAATGTAAGCACTCCCTTAGTGAATCCTTCTAATTTAGATGTGTTTGTTAACCTATACTGTATATAAAGTCGGGCATATATAATTCATGTAGAATATTATAACTGTATTATTTTTTTGCATTCTAAAACTATTTACTATGGAGTTATTTATTAATTATTCTAGAAAAACTACAAAAATTCAGTTGAAGGAAAGATGTATGTAGTAAGTGCTTTTGTATCAATCTCTTTAATTTCCCATATCTATAAATTATCTCCCAAACAATTATGCTTTGCTCCTGTCAAGTACCTTTGACGAAACTTTGGAAGGAAGTAAAAACCTCCTGCTTCCCCATGCTGCTTCTCTGTCTTTTTGTTATGAAGGCAGTGAACATTTGGGTTAGTTACTGACTTTGCTTACTATACACTTGGGTAATGCTGAACTGGCTGCTATCCTGCAGAACTTTATCAGCACAGATCAACACAGGTTCTGCTCAGGCTAGGTTCACACGAGCGTATTATGCTCAGCGCATAATATTCTAGTGTGAAATAAAAATATGGCAAGTGTATTTTTCTTTTGAACTTACCAGCGACAGTGTAATTGCTCCCTCGGCGTTCACATCACTTCCTGTGTGGTAGCATTTTGGGTGCAGCGTATACTACACCAACCAAAATGTGACACACAGCATTCCAGACCCAGCAGATGCACATCATACACTAGTGTGCCCAGAACTTGGAAAATACCATCAGCTTGCATTGATCCGTATTTTTTTTTCCACACTAGCATATTATTCGCTGAGGATAATATGCTCGTGTGAACCTAGTCTTAACCTGTACTCACTAATTGTATTTAAACGAAAACACTTTCTGTTCCAGTTGTGCAAGCTGCTTCTTGTACTGATACAGTCAAAGCTTTTGTGTAAGTGTCCCTATTCTGATTATCTGTGTCCTAGTCCCTGCTTGTATTACTACAATTCCTACCACCTACCTTGATCTCTGTCTGTTGTCTTTCCATGTGCATCTTGTCTTAACCATGCTTTTATTGTTAGATGACATAGCATTTTGTGACACCTCCCCCTTCTGTGATTAACAGTGCTGGTACATGACCTGTGAGTGTCAGATCCTGGTGCTTTAGATAATCTGGATTGACTTGTCATGATGACAATGTAAAATATGGTGATTTTATGAGTTAATATTTATCTATATCAATTTTTCTGATATCTGTAAATTTTATTCGCCATTATATGGATTGGTTGATATAAAAAATTCAGTGAATAGAGCATATCGCTTATGACACAGTGAATAGTGGCAAAATAGATGGAACAGGTTGAAATGACCATAATAAATATCCCCCATAGTAAGTTGCATGCCCAGTCTTTACAAATAAGAAAAATTATCATCATTAATATTTATATGATGTTCTGATCATTTGAAACTTGTTTTCTTTACAGTTGTGTCATATTAGAAGAAACACCAATATATACTGACATGTTTTAAAATGTGTCCTATGTTAATCATCTGCTTCAACCTCAGACAATAAAAGCTCATTATATAATGTTAGAGTGTCATATTGAAGTTAGAACTGTAGTCTGCATTTTGATTAATTATTGCAGCTTAAACGGCACCTTTTATGAACATTTAAATGGAAGACTCCTTCTCTAAAAGATACTTTATGCATTAACTGTGCTTAATAATAGGTGAAGGGTGCAAATGTTAGTGTGGGAGTGATGCAAATGAAATAATTACTTTTTACACATAAAAAAAGGACGGGACTAATAAGATGCCCGAGAAGTGATTCTTCCCTTGTGAGTTCGAGAGTATCTCTCTTGTGCTTTTGGTAATTCTAAGGCTGGACCTTCATTCCTTCATGCAAGGCTGCCTTTCCATAAATAAAAAATGTAAAAATCTGCTACACAAATGTAATATTAACCTAGATTTCCCTGTGGACAGAGGTGAATGGTTTCAGGGTTTGCTAGGGGTAAATGAAAAAGAATTGAATTCATACTGTAGAAATTTATGGTTCGCCGGTTGTAAAGTGTGAATCAAATATTATTTATAATTCCATTAGTTTCCTGAAGGCATATGCCTGTTTATGTTTCTAGAAGACAATTTGCACATTATAAGATGCCCACTGATGTATGAATTCCATATCAGTTCATATTACTTGTCCCCCATACTCGCATATTATTCTTAATATATTCATTTTTGCTGTTTTCAAGACACAAAATGTCCATAAATGCAGTGTATGAAAGAGTAAGAGAACATCACATGAATAATCTAATGCATTCCTACAACGTGATTAATATACTTCAATATGAATACAGTTATTGTTTTGATCATATGATGGTTCTCCTGGGATGGGTAAACTACCCCATATAAAATAAATAGTCTTCCTGCAATTGTCGATGTGAGTGTTCTGATAAAATTATACCATCAATTTTACAATGACAAAAACAAGGAGAACTTGATATTATATATATATTATAAGGACGTATGCCTTATTTTTATAACTTACTTTCACGATATCGGTCTTTAAATGTACTTTAAAGATCTTCGCAAGGATTATGTTATCTGTATTAAGATATATGTTTTGGAGCTACCCTGAGATATAAAAAAAAAATTAAATAATCTTGCATGCATGGTAGGTTGACAATTTCATGTAACTAGAACATAGCATATACAGTAAATGATACCCCCAGTTAGGTAAAATAAATAAATAAGCAAAGACGGTGATTGAACTGGAAACCGGTAGGAGGAGACTGAAAAGAGTAAAAAAGAAAAGAGGAAAGAGGGGGTAGTGTTTAGAACACAGAGAACAGCATTCCACCCACCTACCCACCCTCCCAAAGAAGGTAGGACAGGACTGGTTCTTGCAAAGCAAAAGAAGTGGTTTTGTTCTATGATTGACTGATGGAACCAGTAAAAATATAGGCTGGTAAGAAATAGGGAATGCTTGCTCAGGGGTTAACATCTCATGGGGGAGATGCACAATGCATTTTGGGCATTACTTGGGCAAGGGTCCATAATTGGTGTATACAGTAAATGGTTGCCTTGCCATTACTTGTCCGGGGGGGGGGGGGGGGGGGGGAGTAATGAAAAGCGTTCGTTTTTCAAACAAAAAGAAGGAGAGAGCACTCTTTGTTAAAAGTTGATAGTTCTGAAATGTTTGGTTGTCTGGTGTGTTTCTTTAAGGTTTGGTAATTAAGTTAAAATTAAGGTGGGGTAGGTGTTGGAAAAACAGTACAAACTACACAGGTCAATAATTGATGTTACTAATCCTTGTTGAAAATACTTGAAAATACTGGTTAAGAATTGCTACAAGATGGTGAAGATGCCCTTGTTCATGATAATTCTTGCTTATTGCCAGTATGTAGTCATTAATACAATGACATGACATGGAGATCTTGTTTCCTTTAACCAAATTCATGTGAAGATGACGACTCTTTGCTTCAAAATTCTTATTAATGATAAGTTCACTACAATATGCCATCATTATTGTTCACCCCGAATATGCTCATAAATCAGTTTGCATCAGTTCTCTTCATAGTGACTATGAACAACTGTCACAGGTGAAATTGTTGATAATTCAATTTTGGCATGCAGATTCACCCTTTGTTAAATATACCTCTTTATTCAGTGTAAATACAGAAAGGTTTCAGCTAACTGATATTTCTAAACCCTTTGGGGCACATTTACTAAAGTCGAATTGCTTATCCCTATAAAAACTAATTTGGTTAGCTCTGGATTTAGTGATATCGATAGTATCGCCTATTTATCAAAGCACTGGAAGGCATTATCGCAGTGGATATCTCTGTGTATCGATATCGCTGGATTTAACGCTGTTATGCATTATTTACTAAGATAAGTGTTTGTTTTTTTTGGCTATTTCTGTTGCTTAATATATCGCCACTCTCTGGGTGGCGTTATCCATTACTTTCAATGGGGCTTTAGTCTGGAGTTATGTTTTAAGTGTAACTTATCGATATCGATATACACATGGATATCTATATCGATATTGATAATCCAAAACGTGGGGAGGGGCAGCGAGCACTAACTATGATTTAAGCACTTATACTAACAGGTGCAGCTCATGGATAAAATGTAAATTCAAAACATGAAGAGGAAACAGAACCCAGCAATTGAGCGCACACTGTTCTTGTTTCCTGTTCCTATCATGACCCTGAGTCATTTTTGTTGGTAACAATCACATTGTTCCTGAATAAAAATCTTTAGTACAAATTAATTATCATTTTGTAATTTTCATTCATTTTTTCTTAGTGTGCGCTCAATTGCTGGGTTCTGTTTCCTCTTCATGTTTTGTTTTTATATCGATATTGATACCTATATCCATCCCCATAGACGCAACCAGTACCACTGCTTCTACAGATATCGATATCGCCGGGATAAATGCATATAACGCTCTAGCAGTGCTATTGCCGCATAATAATAAATAGGCTACGGGGATATCATCCAATATCGCTAAATCTATGGCGATATCTGGTGATATGAGAAATGCAACTTTACTAAATAAGACTTTAGTAAATATTTAAGTTTTAAAAGACCAGGCCTCAAATTTTTACTAGTAAGCTATAAAAAGTTTTTTTTAAAAATGTAGTTTCAAATTCTCTTTCTTTACTTATGTTTACAATATTAGAAAAGTTAATTTCAAGGTGAGCTCCTCCTTGAATATATTTTATAGCAAGGATTTCTCTCTGTGTAGATTCCGTCTTTTCAATTCCGACTTTATCTTGAAAGATTCTTGATATCTATTGCTGCAAAGCTGCTTGGAAGATATGGTTTATGGTAAACTTGGGACAACAAGATCGGTAGTAAAAAAAATTTATGTCTGTGTTGAAATGCGGCTTTTAAAATGCTTTGCTGTAAATTAAATTATAAGCAGTAATTAGATAACTAGTTGGTTTAATGAGCAGCTCCAAAGAGAAACAAAATACTAAAATGCCACTTCACTGCTGCTTCTGCCATTTTTTTAAAAAGTATTTTAAGTATTTTGTTCAACTAAGTTTGGAAACTGTGTGTCACATCATTGTGCCCAAAATAAATGTTGTAAAAATCTGCATAGTTTGTCCAGAAATGGTTTAAAGTAACACTCATCTTGACAGAGAGTTTATAAACTTCCAAGATACATTTAAGCTGCACTGTGTGGAGCCATTGTTTGGAACTCCAGCAAGGTCTGTAGAGAAACATGAATGACTTAGAGCCAAAGGTTTTAACTTATCCAAAGCAGCAGTGATGTATTAAAGATTTTAGAATATTTGAACTTGAAAAGATTATGTCATTTTGTAGTCTGTGCTATTCTGGTTTATCAGAATACCTAATTAGTTATGGTGGAACTAGAGGCAACATCAATAAAAACTGAAGCAATTTTGTCTGTCCAACCTTAGCCTGGTTGACCACATAACAGCTTTGATTTTAAAGCAACAGTTTCATCCATAAAGTAACAGTTTTGGTCAACCTCAGTCTTTCTTAAGGTTGAAATTCACGAAAGTAGGTTTTAAAGGACCTGACACACAAAAAAGTAAATCCTGATTAAATTAGTGAGGCATATATTTCTTCATAGCATATATTTAAAAGTATATTCCAAATGTTTAGCTTTAAGCTAGAAGCAAGGAAGATGTTTGTATTTAATTATTTAAATTTTTTGTTGTTTTTGATTGACATCAGCTTTTATCTTCTGGGTAGAATCATCATCTTCCCAGTTATTTTATTTTTTTAAATGAGGTTTTTATTTATGAAGTTCCCCAGGAAAGTAATTTAAATGTAAATATCATACTTTATGTTTCCGAATTTTTGGAATCACATATTAAACATATCTTAGATATAATGACATTATTACCATAATTAGTTTTTGTTATTACCGTTCATTTAATGTCTTCACATTTATCTTGTCCTAAAAAAAGTTTATTAGATATTTGTACTGTAACTTTTTTACTCTGATAGGTAACGATGAATTTGTTAATATTCTAGTCTATTTCTTCTTTACAACTGTAATATTTGTCCCATTTTGTTGACCCAGCCAACACATGAACTTTAAATCCATTTGAATATTTACTCAGAATTAATCAGAGACTGTTTACATTCTACAATAACAAAGAATAAATATAACTATGATGCATTAACAGGTTTAGTGTCTCAATGGAATACAATACATTTCCATACCATGTTATTTTTGAAATTTAATAAGGTGTCTGTCATTCTTGCCTTGAGGCTAAAACCATAATTTTGGGGGGATTTTCAAGATGCTGTCACCTCTGATTGACATGGGCCTATTCTTAATTCTTCTTAGTGGTTGGATTCTGGAATTATTTGGCTGCAGTTTAAAAGATTGTTGCCAGCTTTGTTGATTATCATCTGCTCAATACAATTCTTAAACCAGCATCCTGAGATATATGCTGCATACTTTAAACTCCCCGGCCTTATGTTTCAGGATATTCTATGCTAGATTCAGGCTGTTCATTAGCAAAGAAAATGACAATAATGTGATGTGAGTTCACTTGCCCTTCATTTTTTCAGTCATTAACATTGCCTCACTGCAATTATGGTAAGAAAAATAAAACATGTCACAATCTCAGATAGATTTTCTAAATATATGTATTGTGTTTTACTTTAACTGTTCATCATTCAAGTGACAGTATAATAAAAATGTAAAATGCTGTTGATTGCTCTTTGTAAATGTGATTTTGCTCCTGCTGTTAAGAACAGTTACCTGTTATAAACTTGGCCACCACTTTATGTATGTACCTCTTAGTTTTAATGCAGCTGGAAGCACATGTACTTTAATAGTCAGTTAGGAAAATTAACAAAAAAGGAATTGAAGTAATGTGGAAGGGGGGTCTCGCTTTTTCTAACCATTAAATTGCCACCTATTGGTTATCCTTCAAAGATATCCTCTTTAGAGTCCTCCAAGGACTCTTTAATAGACAGAAGCTGAAATTTCCTCTCTGAAAATGTCTCTATAATGTTTATTAGTCAGTAACCATGTCAGTAAATATATTTCAGGTGGTGAAGAAGTGTAAACCAATATGTATAAGGGTAAATAAAGTAGAAGTTGAGACCTTAACAAGCAATCAGAAGAGGTAGTTCCTAGAAGGAAGTAGGGATCCTAACTATTAGTCAAAGATCTCCTGGTACCTGATATATAGGACCTAGCTCTGCCAGGCAGCACTGCTAGCCACTGAGCCACCGCATTTCCCTGGTATGTTTTACGACTCATTATTTCGTATATTTGTTTAGTTTTCATTCCATTATATTCTGATTTATTATCATTCGTATCAGCACCCCATCAACAGCCTTTTTACTTGCTTTCAGTGGGATATTTTTTATTTAATAGTATAGTTTCAGTATATTATTTATATTTTTACAGCACTGAAAATAGAGTTCAGGTTCAATTCCATTGTTTCATTTCTAAAATAAAATGATAATGTGATCTATTTTTCCCTCAATTCAATCCAACATATCCATGTGTATTTTTGGATTTGACATTGTCTTCCCTGCAACATTTTACATTTCCAGTTTATAAACCAGGGTGCTGTATTGTTGGACAGACTGAGCTTTGTATTTTGGCAGTCTTCCATTATTTTAAAAATGCTAATATGCAGAGAAGCAATTTCCTTTATTGTGAATATCTGTTCATTTTTCTATGACTACTTCTTACCTGCTTCTGATTTATAAGATGTCTGACAGTATCCCTGAGGACATGAAATGATCCTACTTTAATTTAGTGCACAAAGAAGATTACTTATTGTGGTGAGAGTAATTATGCAAATGTACTGGAATTTTATACTTATGTCTGGGTGCTTTCACATTGCTGGTAACAAAATGCATTATAATGTATAATGGGTATATAATGTATCATAATGGTCACTATTTAAAATATGATGAAATTAGATATAACCTGTTTTATTTACCTGTGCAGTTTATTTAATTGTCTGGATTTGCTGACACTCATGATAAATAGTTATTGTTGTCATAATATCCATGGTTTAGCTGATATTTTAACCCCCCAGAATGTGTAGGTACAGCCAATTTTTTTAAAAAAATGTACATTTATAAATTTACATTTATTTTCCAAAATAAAAAAAAAAAATCTTTTTATTTTTACTGCTACTAAGAATATGTTTGATTATTTTCATTAATGAAGGTTTCATAAATACAGTACAATAAAATAAGGCATAAGTATCAGTTACCATGGGGAGTACTCAGTGTTTAGACTTGTACTAAGAGCATTGGGAATTTTGCTGCATTAGCATCTTAATGGCATGTTAAATGCTACTGTGCAGAAGTGCGATTGTTGTGTTGTAAGTCTCTAAAATCTCCAAAGAACTAGTAATGCAATGTGGCACTGCCAATAAACTGGGACAGCAGATGTTGGTGTTCTAAGCCATTTTCCAAATGAAATGGATATTGGTTGATAATGGACATGTAGCTCTATATGTTTAAGATTGCTTCGCAATAAGCTGTGTCCCAATTGATTTTGTCAACTATTTAATTTACCAATCAAATATCAGATATCACACAGAAGGAAAAACACACTTATGCTAAGGACAAAAGGTTTTATTTTATTTATTCGGTTAATAATTTGTATCTTTGTTTCTGTTTGTTTTTATTTCAATGATTATAGCCCAATAGCCCCACGTGAAAGGCTGAGACCATATGTTTTTGTTTTTTTTATAAAGATACTCTGTACTCCAGTCACAAAGTGAGACCCATATGTTATATTAGTAAATAAAAATGGCTAGTCAATATGTCAACTATGCAAGTGCAAATAGTTAAAGTTACACTTAACAATATGTTATAAGCAGTAATCTAATAATATCTGTATTTTGTTTATTTGGCCACTGATTTAAATGATGTAAAATTTCCATAAATATACTGTATTAATTCCAAAATGCCCACTACATTGATTTTTTCCTCCTTACTACAGTTTGTCAGACCCATCAGTTGAGTATCTAGAGTTACCGCACCCATTATCTTCTTAAAGAGGTGGTAAATTGTCATTCTGATCATGGTTCATAATACATGTATATGAGCACAGAATTGTAAACTCTTTGTTACAATGCCAAATTATTTACATTGAAATGATTGTTATGCATCCCTATTGTAATTTATCTCTTAAACAAATATATTTTACACCAGTTTATCCATCTCCTTTGATCCTGCAGAGTGTGATTTGACGTTGTGTTACAGTAATGCCTCATTAAAGGGAATTTCTAAAATTTATATATTATATGTATTTAAAAAAAATTTGAGCTACTGACATAGACAACACAGCATAAACAAATATTTTATGCATATTAAATCAAGATGAAGAAACCTTGCAAACGAAGCTGGGCTGCAACCATTTATTGCAGCGGTTCTCAACCAGTGGGTCACAACCCCTTTGGGGGTCGAACGACTCTCTCACAGGGGTCGCAAACACGCTGTTGAAGCCAGAAGAGACTGCAGGTCCTTTATATAGAGTTCTTGCATGGTGATGTATCAAGCCCAATGTCATCGTGTCGCATGTCACATGATGACGTTCGGGCCCGACGTCACCACATGACATGCGTACGTGATGACGTTTCACCTGAACGTCATCACATGATGCGATGACGTCGGACTCAATACATCACACATGATGTCAGCCCAGGGGGGTTCGCGGTCTCAACTAGGTTGAGAGCTGCTGATTTATTGGGTAATCAAGTAAAATAAGACTATACGTTTTGGGTGTCCTGCTCTTTATCACTTGATAAAAGGCAGGACACCTGAAACATATAGTGTTATTTTACTTAATTACCCAATAAACGTTTGCAGCACAGCTGCGTTTGTGAGGTTTCTTCATTTTCATGAATGCGAAATACACATATGGGAGATTTCACAGTTCTGTAATGAAGGAACCTGTGCTTTAATATCTAGTACAATACCCATCTCAGACCCAGGGAGAACCTATATACCATGTCCATATATTAAATCAAGAGGCTGAGAAGAGAAATAAAACCATCAACATCTTTCATATCCTCCCGAGCTGCCTGCTCTTATTATGCTCTCATGTACTACATGCCCGCCCCTGAGTAAGGGAGGATTGTTCCCCCGAACAAAGTGCACATATGTGAAGACTCTGTAATAAAGAATGATACACGAGTAAGAAAACAACAGCCTGGACATTGCTATTATTTCATATCTCTTGCATTTCACTGCCTTAATCCACTTTTGTGGGAAGTAGGAGACCCAGAAGAGAATTGTAGAGAAAAGTGGATGGGAAAAAATGTAGGGTTATATATTTCATATAC
>WMED01000004.1:31397-66661 GCA_019650415.1 Pipa parva
CCCCCCCCCCCCCCCCCCCCCCCACACACACATTGTTTTCTTTTTATGTGTGGGTGTAATAAATGAAAAGAAAATGTGCTAAAGTAGAGGACATGAAAGAAAGTGATGGCTTATTTACATAATAAAACATTTGTATTGGTTACTTCTAGTTATATGTTCCTGATGGTCCAATAGAGAACAACTGTGGAATGAGAGGTGTTGTGTTTAGCAGCAAATCACAAATTCACAGAAAACAAATGAACATCTGGAACTGTTTAATATACAATGTTTCATTATTTAAAAGAGTAAAAAAACTGATATATTTTTTTATATAGTTCTATAACTGAAATGCACATTAGTAATACCTATAAAAAATGATTTCCCTTTGTGTAAAGGATCATTCTGGACATAATAAAAGAAATAAAATAGGTTCATAAGTTGTCAATGTTTCTATATTGATCGCATTTCTGTGTCATGGTTTTATTGTATGGTTAGATCATCCCTCTACAGACAATGACAGACATAATAGAATTTCATGTGATCCAAAAAGCTACACCATGAAACATCATGAAACCTAATGCTATAACTGAAGACTTATCAGGATAAAGTTCAATAACTTGCCATACTATGTATGCAGTCATATTGATTAAATATTTGTCTCCCATTTAACTTTGTTAGTAGATATATCTCTGATATGATAACACTCTAATAGCCCTATAACTAGTGTGTGTAACTGAACATTTTAAGTTGGTTATGTACCTTGTTTAAGGCCAAAAAAAAAATACAAAAAAAACAGATACTATTGAAGCTTACAGTATATTATCTATCTTCATTTGATATGTAATTGTCTGATTTGTATTATTACAGGTGTCAATATATTAGGTTTCCATGGCAGCCCCACTTAAGCTTTTTCAAGATTGCTGTAACTTGCGAATTTTAGAAATACCACATTCTTCATTTGTGATTAAGGTTTACCATACAAAATCTATAAGAAATGCTTAACTGAGTTCCTGCATTAAGAGCCTGATAATTGAGGATTAACGTCAAATCAATTTATAAATAATAGTAAACAAGGAGTTCCACGACCACATTAAAGCCTTAGACCACTGGTCAAGTACTTTTATACCCAACATGGAAATTTAAAGGGACTTTTATAATCCTTAAATAAAATATACAAGTGGCTACATTATGCTTTATAATGCATACTGCTGTTTTGGAAAACTTTAATTTATTATTTCTTTACTGGATTTAGCTCTTGCCTGGGTCATTGTATCATTAAAATTTGTTAGTTTAAGGCTTTAGTATTATACTGTATTAGGGCAGGTTCACACTAACGTCATTGGCCTGTGATGACCAGCGTTCCGTGTGCAGCGTATGAGTGTCATATGCTAGTGTGGTCGGAACAAAGTAATTCCATAGGTTTACATGATGAGCTTTTTTGTTTTTATGCACGGTGTATATACACTACTGCGCATAAAGACGCCAATGTGATCCTAGCTTTATACTGTAACTTGTTCAGAAAGACTGTAACTTCCATGATGTCATGTCACTCACAAGGGGTTTCAGCAGCAGACAGAAGAGCCAGTTGGCACTCATTTGTTATTTTAACTTAAAATGATATGCTGTAGCATAGGTTTAATGCCTACATTTCATTTGATTCAGTTTAAGGTATTTAGTCACAAGGTAAAATCAGTTGTAGACAGAAGCCATAGCTTTTTGGGGGATCAGGGCATCACAATTTTAATCTAACATGTCATTCTTGGCAAGTCAAGCTCCCTATCCTCCCACTCATCACATAATGTATTTAAATATCTGCTGTTTTATGTATTCAAGATCAAACAGTAAAAGCAAGAACAAAACACAAAAGCTTTTCAGAGATTGAGCAAAATCTTCAGGCATTTGACTTTTATAATCAGGAGTGACGACTCCTGCATTAATGCAAATGAAATATAAGGCAAGCTTTTGTTGTGGAATTAATTTGGCATTGTTTAATGTGTTTTCACTGGCCCATTTGCTTTTATTTGACCTCATTCTGCATGATACCCAGTAGCAGAACCAATATTTATGGCCACGCATGGAATATGCAGGGCAGCTGCAAAATCCAGATGCCAAGCTCTGGAATGCGTTTCAAAAGCCATACCATCTGGGTCTCTGGCTGGTTCATTTCTCTGTCATTTCATTGTTTGTATTTCTGGATTTGCTGAGCTTAAGCATGATATGTTGTAAACATTAGTCATTAATGTATATGTATTTTGTACATTTTTATATCGTTTCTTAATTTTTGGCGCACGTAACAAGAAAATAAGCATGTTTGGGTCTAGTCAATGCCTTTGGCTTTAAAGGAACAGAATTTGGGAGAATCTAACTAAAATGATCCTTTGCAGAAGATTTTCCAGCAGCGTGTATATACTGTGGGGAAATAGTCTTTAAAGTGGTATCATAGTGATATTATCCTGATTACTGATTGATAAATTATTTTATGAGTGCTAAATAACTCTGCATTTGATTCATCAGGAATCAACAATTTCTGGAAGATGTTTAATTGAGAAGTTATTCCATTTTCACCTTTGTAGGCAGATGTAGATGGTGGTACAGTTCGATGGTAGTTTATAGAACATATTAGATGCCGACTAATATGGAACAGATGAATACGTTTCAAACCAAGTATCTTCCAGAAATTGTAGTTAATTTGTAGAAGTGTACTCTGTGCAAGACCCCCATGTTTTGGATTTGATCTTTGGTCAAATAAAAAATGCAAACAAATACTTCAAAAGATAAACCAGTTAAAACAGTCATAACAAAGCGCAAAATTAATTAAAAAGCAAAGTAACAAACAAGGAAAGGGATATAATAAGATCCTGCTTATGGGCCTGGTTGCAGGCACAAGTACTGCAATCTCTTTGGGTCCCTGCAGTATTGCCCCAATATTAAGCAGGAGCCCGTGGGACTCCATAGCCCACTCATTTTCAGGAATTGGGAGGTTCTTCAATACCCTTCCCTTCTTTCTTTCCTAAATGGCCAGTGGGTTGGGAGGGAAACAAGTTTTAAATATGCAGGGGTCGATTGGACTCACATAGAAAATGCTGTTAGGATATTAATAACATATTGTATTTTTCAAGTTAGTTTATTATTAAATATATTTTAGTCATTAAAGCATTTATTGGACTACACTTTTATATAAAATATCACAAAAATTTTCTGATTTTTAAATAAAGTGTTGTAAGGAAACGACTTAGCAAAATCCAAAAGACAAGGAGGACATTTAGCAAGTGGAAAGACTGACATAAGTGTCACTATTTAGTGTTTGTGTTGGAAAGAAGGAAGCACTTATTGATGCAGATAGCTATGTAAAGTGAAGACAATTGGTGAAGGGGCTTGACCCTTGACTGATGGACCATATGTCGTAATGCCCAAGAGATATGATTTAACTAGTTTTTCTTCCATTCTTCATTTATTTACCTGTGGTCACCACCCAACCACCACAAATTGATGTGAATCCTCATTAACTTCATAATGACATAATTATAATAATTCCTGAACAACATAATATAATTTCTTTTCTAGGTTATTTAGGGCAGAGGTCCCCAACCGCCAGTCCGCGGACCAGGACCGGGCCGTTGGGGTTTTTCAGCCGGTCCGCGGCGCCCGCCGCTGACAGCTAGCTCTGCGGTCCTGCGCCTGGTCAGAGCACGCTCTGTGTGAATTGATAATGTTCTCTGCCATAGCTGTGACAGCTCGCAGCTGTCACGGCAGAGAACATTATGCAGGACGGGGTGGGGCATCGGGTGGGTATTTGAGGAAAACAAGCCCAGTGCTCCCACTCATTCTGAACCTATGGTAAGTTGAATCACATTCTCATTATAAATGTCATAATTATATTATAAGTATGCACTAAGCTCCACCGCTCAATAACCCCGCCCCCATATGACCAAAGCTCCACTCCTGCCCCACCCCACTGGGCCATGGAAAACTGGTCTTGCTTAAAGCCGGTCCCTGGTGCAAAAAAGGTTGTGGACCTCTGATTTAGGGTTCCATTTTGTATCTAATATAAAGAATTCATATATTATTTACATAATAAAAAAATGTACTTCTGAAATTCAATTAAATCTTATAAATGAACTCTATTATTACAGATATAATGTTCTTAAATGTAAACGGGTAAAATAAAAAAACATTTATCAGTCAGAAACTGAAAAATAGAATTTATGAATTAGAACATTTAGAATTGTATTAAATTTTACTCACTAATTGTTTCAGCTAGCGTGAATACTGCTGCACGTGCAATTTACTAAACTCCTTTTTGTTTTCTCTCAGTTCACCAAGCTAATGGAGTTAATAAATATTGTATTTTATGCCTAGGGCTTTTATTTCTCCTTTGAAAAGTAAACATGAGATCCCAAAGGACCACCTTTTAATAACCTTAAAAAAAAAAATCCATCATTTTTTGATCTTCTTATTCTTGAGTCTCATAACTCAAGCTAATGTTTTCCAGGGTACATTAAATGTTGCTTATTTATAAACACATCAAAACCATATATAAGAGAACTGGTTAGACATTCTAAACATGTATCCGTTGGCAGGGTTTACTCATAGAATTCACATGGATGCTATTAGTATTGAAGATGTTAGATGAGTTAAGGTCTTGGAGGATTTATTCGAATTGAACATAGTCATTTCCACACAACCTTAGGGCAAAGCGTCAACTCTTTCATGTTGAGTTATAATTAGAGGAACAAAGACAATTATTTTCACACCTTTGTGTAACATAACTTTCACAACATATTTAATAAGAAATTAAATAAAAAAAAAGCTTACCTTTTTATGGTCATTTGCAGGTAAAGGTGTCTTGACAGCTAAATGGCTATTTTGGCACTTTCATAGTGAAAATTGTGCATCCAGATGCCTCTACCTGACTGCTATCACTAAAAATAAAGGGGCAAAGATTGTGTGCTTCATTTCATCATTATACATATTTTCCTTTGTTTTATGCAGTAGTTCATTTTCTATTTGCTTTTCACCGCTGCATAAAATATAAGAACAAATCCAATATCTGGGAAAGACCTTTCTATATGGATATTACTGATTTTATAATGTAATAATAATGTTGAAATAAATATATATGGCTGTAAATACCTGCCACATCTTTTTATTTCAAAAAAAGGCATTTGTATTCAGGTTCCCAGTGTATGGTGGAGCATTAGACAATTTAAAGGCTTTGTTAAAGATCAGAAGCAAAAAACAAAAAAACAAATACAAATATGATTACTAGGATCTTCATAAGTTGACCTTCAAATCAATTCAATGTTATAAATTCCTGAGCTTCTTTTTATAAAACGTAAAGAAACTTGAGAATGAATGTTGGGGAGATGGTTGTTTTGCAGGAAGAGAAAAGATAGAGCCCCAATTTAAAAGGACCTTCTGAGGTGGGGTTATGTACTTTAATTAAATGAGGATCCCTTGATGTTGAGAGTAACATCTGATATTGTGCTAAATCATGAATGTGATTCTAATAGGTTTCTGATATTAAATAATGCATTTGATGATTATAAAAGGAAATCCTGACCCCCCCAACTTGCCATTATATCTTTTTTAACCTCACTGTCCTATAATTTTCTCAGAAGTGCAACCACTCCGTTATTCACTAACTACTTAACTTTCCTGGTGTAAAACGAGTCAAAATGAGAGACCAGGAATTATTGGAGTATTTCCTTATATTGGAAAAAGAGCCACAAAATGTACCTGGTGCATTGCATTAGCTTTAATGTTTAATTCTATTTTTTTTTAATTTGCATTGAATCTTTGATATTGCATTTTCCATAAGGCTAATATCTGATTGGGTAAAGAAAGTAGCAGCAATTAATCAAACCACATAGTCCCTAAATCATATCATGTAATGTAGCTAGCATTGCATTGTACTTAGGGTAATTCATCACCATTGAGAAAAGAAATAATATAATCAAACATTTCAGACCTCCCTTGACCCACTCTCGAAAGCCTTTAAAGCAATTGTGGTTGTGCATGGCCACAATTGAGTTTGGTATTAGCCCAGGAGCCACTTGGGTTACTTGATTATGGCTATTTTCCTCTAGAAAAGGTGAATTTGGCAATTTTTCATTTTTTTTTTTTTTGTGCCTTGCCTTGTATAGATAATTCAGAAGCAGCATTCAGTATAAAACTCAGTGCAATTTTTGCAGAAATTCTATGAAAGTCCCACATTCACAGACTGGTCTTCTTCTGTAAAAGTCAAAATAAATGATTTCTTTTTTACATTTCTTTAGGATTACCCAATTTTTTTCATTTCAGGGAATTAACTCCAGGGCATTGAACTAAGAGGACCACAGTCAGTTATGCTTTGGAAAAAAAAAATCACATTCACATAATGATTTTAGTAATGTTATTTCAGTTCCTCTGGACTAAAAGTATTGTAGCATTATGGCCTCATATAATTTACCACAGAATTGGATTATATTTGAATTTCTCCTAGGTCAGCATTTAAGTCTAATGCTTCATTCCTGGTGTTTGGCTATAGAGTGTATATCATGAGGCGTAATAAATTAATTTCACAATGAATGTGTCCAAAATAACAGAAATGTATTGTATCTCATTTTTACTACTATGTCTGAACAAGAGAAAAGGCTATACATCTTTACGGATACACAAAATGTATTTATTTGAATATAAAAAATGCAAACGAATACATTTTGCTTCTACACATAGCTTCATTTGCAGGATAAAGAGTTTGATAAATTACCTCGCCAGTATACAATAACTGCATTCCTTTGTAGTAAAACTAATCTATTTTCTCAGTGGTGCTGCAAAACTGGGAAGGACCTTTGTGTAAACATTTTTTTTTTTTTACTATTACACTCCTATGGATGTTTTTAATGATTTTAAGATCAAATTTTAAATTCAAGTTTATTTCCATTGTGCGATAAAAATCTAATTCTGCTAGTGCTGGTTTAATATAGGTGTGTATTCTAAAATTACAACTGCCATATACTTCCTTCAGTTACTGTAATGATTTTCTAATTACAATCCTTTATTTATATAGTGCCATTATATTCTGCTGTGTTTTACAGATTTAGCTGCTTGATTGATGTCACAGTGCTCAGAAATTTCTACGTAACAATTTGTAGCAGTTTGCTCAATTTCAGCAACAATATGCAAAAAATAATAAGCACACCTGACTTTCCTACACTTTGGGCAAATGAATAAAAATGTATTTGTTATACAGATTTACTCTTTACTATATTTGCCCCTAAGAGCATTGAATAACAGGTTTCTCTAGTGGCATCAGAAGAAGGTGGCATAAGATGACCTGATAAACTAAAAGTTGATATTGTTCCTTTTGTTTTTGTCCTCAGTAATGCATTTTCACATAAAAGAGAGCTACAGAATACAGTGGTACCTTGAGATACGAATTTAATTCGTTCCGTGACCGAGATTGTAACTCAAAACCGTTTGTATCTCAAACCAATTATCCCTTTTTAAAATAATACATATGAAATGAATCCTTTCCGGCCCCAACAGTTCGTATCTCAAATTTCAGCTCATTTCAGCTCGTATCTCAAACAGGAAAACGGTCCGAATCGCAACTCGTATCTCAAGAAATTCGTATGCCAAGCAGTTCGTATCTCGAGGTACCACTGTACCTGTATCTGCTAAGCTTCTCGATTCAAGTTCTAGAAAACATTGACTTTTCCACTGTGTGAGATTTTATAAATTTGAGAACTTAGGATGCAATGTATTAATGAAATGAAAAATAGGTCAGTCTTGATCCCTACAGCTACATGCAAAACACATGATATAACAAACTATCATTATTCAATTTACCATGAAAGGGAAAATGCACTCCGTAGACAAATAATGGTATTGGTACTTTATTGTAAGTGGGTTAGTACATTTTGTGACTTTAAATTTTCAGAAACAATTAAAACCTTTATATATATATATATATATATATATATATATATATATATATATATATATATATATATATATATATATATATACATATAAATAGTTCATTTCTTTTTGCCTCTGAATGGCTGTGATCAAGGCCCAAGAGAGAGGTCTGGCACGTGAGCTGTATACGTTTTACATTCATATATGTTTTTAACCATGAATTAATACATTTTTGTTTGTTTTAACTAATTTATAGACCCAGGAGTGTGAGCCAACTTTTTTGCTTTTGTTTGTTTGGTTGTTTTGGGACAGCACCTGTGCATATAATTGTTTAAGGAGGTGTGCTTGGATATTTTGCTATATATATATATATATATATATATTACTTCTAATTGATAATTTCTCCACTTCTTGTTCTGATATATTCTTCTGCTCTTTTAAGTAGCACATACTGTATTTATTTTTGGCATTATTGGCACATTAATTGGCCAGCTTGGCCAATACACAAGCCACTTCTACGTTTGTTATTGTTAATGAATCTTTAGGAAAGTAGACTTGTCCCCACTTATTGTTACTGGCATCAGACTCTGAAGTTGGTAGAAATATTACTTTGTGGTTTTTTTGTTTTTTGTTTTTTTTGCTGTTTTAATGAGAAAAAGTAGTATTTTAAACTCAGACTCAGAAGGGCTAGTAACCCAGAGCAACCAACTAGTAAGGTAAGGTTTCATTTATTATAACAGTGATGCCCAACCTTTTTTTTTGGCCTGGGGCCATATAAAATTGTGACACCCGTGTCACAAACCGCTTCAAAGTCCTGACTTTTAAAATCGTGACCACGAAAAATTTCAAAGTAACAGCTGCAACAATTTTCCATAGTAAATCCGCGACTGCGACAATATTCTCATTATAAAGACGTGACTGCAGAGTAACAGTCCATTGAGACTGTCTTTAGCTGGCGAATTCACAGTTATATGCAACATTTTGGATTTCAAAATTCAGGCTGTGGGCTGGATATGGCCCATAGGCCATAGGTTGGGCATCACTGCATTATACTAACCTCTCCCCATACCAGAAAATTCTATTTTCTGATTGGTTGCTATAGGTTACTACAGCTCAGTAAATGATAGACCTGACAACTATGGAGAAAGGAAGGCTGTTATGGGGAAAATAATGCATGAGGAGAAACACAGAACTGTGTGTGACTAAAGAACAGTTTTGAGAGATACTAAAGACAGTGTGCTAGAAAAAAGTTGTGACAGATAAAAATTCAGGATGTGAAACCATTGAAAAGGTTTGTGAAAGAGAGAAAAAGGGTTGTGTCAGAAACAGTGAAGGGCTAAGGTCAAGTTTAAAGAGTGTGAGATCTTGAGGAACCCAGAAAGAGACTATGTTTACAACAATACAGGACATTGGTACAAAATACAAATACAACCCAAAGCACACCCACAATGCAATGCTGAGCCATTATATTGGCATATTAATCTTTATGGAATTTCTTTCCACTGTATAAATTTCTGTACATTTTTCAATACGCTGCTCTGAAAGATCTTATAATTAGTATCTCCTTACAAGTTGCTCAGAATTTCTCTCCACCATCTAAATGGTGTATGAATGACTGAACAAATTCAGTGTTTTCAGTTTAGATTTCCTTCTGCTTCCAGAGAACATGCCTTTAACATAACAGGACAAACATAATGGCATATTTTAAAAACCCCTATTGTGAAAAATTATAGCTGCAAGAAAATCTGAATTCAACAGTAGGAGATGTTTTCATTTAAGTTTCACATTGTGCTGTTAGCTCTGCATGATTACAGCAATATTATGTAGCAGTCTCTTCAAATTTCAGTTAAGCTTTAAGATGTTATTTTGTTGTACTTAGAGATATGAAATTATACGTCTCAATTTGCCACAGGCAACTCAGATTTTTTTTATCAGGAAGCAACATTTCCCGAACTACTGTATGTTCTCGACCGAGAAACTTCGTCTGAAGGTCATTAGAGTCCTGAAAAACTATAGTATTGTAAAGGAAAACAAGTATATTTTTCCTTTAAAATTGACTACATATTGTAGATATTTCATTTTCCACTGAAATCATATTATACATTGTGTGAAGCAAATCACTTACTTTTTTTTGTTGCCACAGACTGATTTGTCCCCTTATCCTACCCAGACTGATGCTGTCCTCAGCAAAAACATGACCAATCCATAAAAATCTGTCAGTGGTCCAAACTTCTGCCATGAACCCTGCTAAATAATTCCTTATTGTGATTCATAAAATTAGGTCTACTTGCTACATCACTTCCTTGTGATGGACATATCACTTTATAATCAACCTCCACTTCCCTTGATAAGTTATGATCGGAGTATAGGTTTAATGTAAACAATTTATGATGTTATAATGTATGAATGGTCTCACACTTATGCGGAATCTGTGCAGATATTAATGGGAGAATAACACATTGGCTATTTAATTCTGTTTGACAGTCTGTTCCAGGACATCTCTGTACAAATGTATGTAAACAAGACCTTGGATATAAGGAATTCTATCCTCCTCCACCTTTCTGGAGAGATAATGGAGATCTTGACAATGTTCAACTTTGTATTTTGGCGTCAGCAGGTGCTTCTAATTTCACACTCCGTGAGCACTATTTACATTAGAAATATTTCCTTTTCCCTGTTAAAAAAAAAAAGTTGTTTGATAGGATTTAGATAAAAATAAGTTACTTACAAACATAATGGCATATTTGCATTTCAAAAATATGAAATCCTTTTGTTTCCAATGGACCAGCATTCAACAGAAAAGTAAAATAAAAATAATTACTTTTGATTAGCTTGTGTATAGAATGATGCATGTAATATCATTAGTTTTGTTTCAGCAAATATGAGTACCTTTTGCAATTACTGTTTACATGTAAACACATTAAACTTTATGTTTAATCAATAAAATGATTAGGGTAGATTCCAGTATGGAAAGAGGATTCAATTATTTGCTCCATGATCAAACTCTTTAAGAACCAAATATGCATTAAGAGGTATATTTATTTGCAGCAAGGCTTACTTTGTTTAATTACTTAATAAGGATTTTTGTCATTCGAACACAAGAAAACACAATCTCCTGTTGTGCTGCATTTTAAATGAACCAATAATAATCACCAAAGGTATTTGCAATGCAAAAGATAAACTCTATACGGCAAATATTTTTGGTGCGTTCTGACACTGTGTAAAAATATTAAAAATGGCCCAGCCATATTCTTAATAACATTCTGTGACTCCTTTATAAAGGCCACACACATAAGAATCATAAAATATGGTTGTTTAAAGAATTGCTAATACATATAACACATAATTCTAGCTCAACATACCATAACTGTAGAGAAAATGTTTATAGTATTCTCAATACTGCCATCTCTCCCCAACTTGCTTGTTGCATTCAATTTTCTTTTACAAGCGTGTCTAAAGTAAATATTTAGTCTACTAATGCTCAATTGTTGAAATTATTTAAACATGTCAGAATTGCAGCAGACAAAAAATAAGGAACAAATATGAGGTTGTTGTGTAAGTGATCGTTGTTGATACTGTTTGGATTCCGTTGCCAGCACCCTCTTTATAATGGCTGTTACATGCATTGAAATTTGACTCAACTCAAAAAAAAAAAAGAAGATTGCTTATATTAAGTATGTATTTTTGACTCCAGTTGCAAAGCAAATCCCACTGCTATTAAAAACTAAAAAAGCTCCAGGCTTGGCAGTCACAACCCTTCATTTTAATAGGATTAAGTCACTCGATGTGCTACTCTTTGGGATATACTCTAGAGAATACATTTAGGAGGATGTCTAATAGGCATATTGTCTCGAGAGAGGTTAGTGAGTAAGTGAAGGATGTTTATGAATTAGAATATGTGAAGATGCCACTGATTGGTACTTTAAAGTTCTGCAAGTAATTGTCTAGCATTATCCTATGTGATAAATATATATATATATATATATATATATATATATATACAGTATATATAGATAGATAAATCGAATACATGTGTAAAACATGATAATAACAACTCAGCGTAATTCAAGTAATAAACAGGAAGGCATCAAACTGTTTAACACTATGCATTGACATTATTAGTAACATAAACAGCCAAAATATATGTACATTCTCTTGTTAAAGAGATGCAATATCACATATCCCATTTATATATACATTATTTATACAAAGAAGTTCTATAGGCTTAATTAATCCTGTGCTGTGTGAGGTTACCAGGTTACCAGTTGTTCTCCTTGTTGTTCTTCCTTTCTGCAATTTTAACATTCAAATCCAGAAACTGTCACTTCTTTCATCTTCATTGCAAGTTCATGCACAGATGCAGTTTGTGGCTCTAATACCGCTTATGCAATTGTGAGAACCAACAGTGGAAAGGTAGAGGGTAACACTCTCACGCTGGTAAAATCTATATAGTCTCCCCTGCCAGAAGTGTGGTAGATATAAGTACAGTATTTGTAAATGTGATTACTTTAGATATTGTTTATAACAGTAAAACAGTTGTGTACATGGCTAGTGAAGGTTTGATGAACAGTTAATCTTTTAACATTCTAAACCTAATGGCATAACAAGCGACACTCTCCCCATTCCTTGGGTTAGAAAGGCCACAGCATTTATTAACGATTCCATTAACATTGAAATTAACTTGTAACAAACTTTTTGGCAGATTGTTCCAGAAGCTCTTTTAAATTTAATAACACCCCACATCTCCTTTCAGTCATTGGCCACCGGCCAAGCAGGAACCCCGTGCCCTGCGTTGGCCCATGCATAATTCCCAATGATTCCCTATTTCCTTAGGGCATACAGTATACCTTCCACCTTATTCTTCACCCACTTCCTCTGGACCACCGCCCCATATGCTGTGATTTACATAATTCAGCACCCATCATAAAATAGGGAAGGGGGATGGGGAACTTCTTCACTCTCCTTCCCGCGCGCTTCTGCTGTGTGAAAGCTGACCCCTAACTTTACCCATCAACCTTACCCTATTTCCTGTTCCCCTCCCTCCCAGTCATATCTGCCCTCCCCTTATTTATCCGTGTTCCCTTCATTATTCATATGCATTCACTTCACTGGCAAAGCAAATTACTTTTTGGTTTCTATGTGTTGCTGAACATGATAGTTTTTCTATAAAAAAAACTCCTTGTGTTCCTTGTATATTCAAAGCAAATACATACCAGCTGCAATAAGTATTAAATATATCAAGCTCACATTATGACACCCTTCAGGTGTTTTGCATTAACTTTTTTAATTTTCCAACTTACTCCATTTTATTTTATAGGACAATATACTTGAATGGAATTTAGTTACACCTATTATATGGCACCTTCATGTCCAGCCTTGTGCCATTATATGAGTGCTAATTAAACACATGTAATCATAATTAAACATGTTAAAATATTTTGTTATATAACAAAAGAAGCATTGACTATAGGGGTTTATTTACTAAGGTGATTCCCATAGCAAATCCACGACAATTTACCCATTGTAAAGTTGCGACAATTTTTTAAAGTTGTGACAATTTTCCCACAATAAAATTGCGACTGTGACAATATTCTCATTATAAAGACGCGACTGTGACAGTAGCAGCCTATTGAGACTGTCTTTATCTGGCGAATTCGCACCTATACGCAACAATTCGGACTTTAGTGAATAAACCTCTTGAATGTAGTTTCAAAAATTATACAGTATGTAAATAACTGTACATTTCATTTATTTATGTAGAAATAATCTGCAAAAAGACTGTCTAAATAGACTTACTTTGATGAGAAGTGATGGAGTTTCCTTTTTGATTGGCTGTTGTATTATTAAAAGACACTTTGCTGTTAAGATTTTTCACGGAGATGCAGCATGTAAATAACTGAAAATTTTATTTATGTGCAAACAATTTCTCACGAAAAAAAAAACAACTTAATTTGATGACAAGCAATTGGCTTTCTTTAATGCTTTTGCTGTTTTATTGAAAGACATTTCGCTGTTAATATTTTTCACCCATATCAAAGTCTGATTCCTAAACTGACCAAGCATGAAATTGTTTCAAGAAAATTGTCAAAGGTTCTCTAGGAGTTAGAAAGTTATGAGAATATTGTTACATGGTAAAGGCGCGTGTTGGAGGTGTTAAGTCACAAGTTCACAAACCTTTTTACGATGCGCAATATATAAAAATATTTATTTATTTGTGTAATGAAAATATAATCTACAAGTATATATATCTCACGCATTGTATTCTGCACTGTGTAAGTACGTCTTCAGAATAGTGCATTTATGCGTAGCACTTTTAGAAAAGCGCGTCCCAAAAATATGCCGAAAAATTCAGATTCAGGATGTGCTTTTCTATTCTACTTACCTGAAGCAGTGTGAAAGCTCCCTCGGCGTTCGTGGCTCCTCCTGTCTGACTGCATTCTTCAATTGCATATGTATGATTAGGAAATATACAACGCAAAGCATTCCGAGTGCGAGCACTTGCATTCTGCGCTAGTGTGGCTGAAGCAAGGTTAGTGCTATAGGGATATGCGGTGTGCTTTTTTTTTTAAGTGCAGCGTATGTGTACAGGCAGCATATATAAACAACAGTGTGAACCTGGCCTAAAGAGAACATAAAACATGTTTTTGAAAAGTTCAATTTTCACAAGTTAGTAGAGTTCTTATTATTTGGAACATTGTGCACTGATAATGAAAAGCATTAGAAAGCCTGCTTAGGTTTACCATGCTATACCTTTTCAACTAAGGAACCTTCAGACATAAGCTCAACAGTCATGCTCAACAGTCATAATTGGTAAATATAATGTGATTTTAACTGAGACAGTTATTCACAGTTCCATGCACAACAAATCTGCCTTTCAAAGAGAGGTTAAGATCAGCTTTTTTCAGTGTAAATCTGACCAATGTCTTGAGGTTCCTGCTAGGGAAAGGCAATTAAGGTTGATTACAGCTAAATGTTTGCTATCCTAATTACTTTGATAGCATGCCATCCTCTTAAAATAACACACCATCTGGCCTCCAGAACCCAAAATATGCAACATGAATGCTGAGTGTTTACTTGGACTCTAGTACATCATTTAGGGTCACCTAATGTTTCTTATGGACTACTGTTTATTTTTTATCTTACATGGTTCCTTTAAAACAAACAAAGTGAACTTTGCACATTTCCCAGGCCCATTTATTTTTAATATTCATAATCTGTACATGTAACACTTTTTAAAGACAGTGCCTGACAACCAAAGAGGAAGTTTTAATTAGCGGTAGCTGTTGCGTTTTGCAGTTTAGCAAATCACAACAGTTTAAGGGCGAAATTTATTAAACTCGGAAAAGCCGTTTTTGGCTTTTCTGAGTTTAATCGGGAGAAAGCTTTGAAATTTCTTGCGGTAACTATTGCGAGATTTGCCTCAATTGATACTTGCTGTGAGAAACTTTCTTTTATTAAATATATCCATGGAAAGGGTAGCCATACACTATAGCTACCCTTTCCATGGATATATTCAATAAAAAAAGTATCGATCGAGGCAAATCTCGCGATACTGACTGTGAGAAACTTCAAAGCCTTCTCCTGAGTTATTAAACTCAGAAAACGCAAACGGCTTTTCCGAATTTAATAAATTTCGCCCTTGGCTGTGTTATTACAGCAAACTCAGGAAACTTTTATTTGTGGATTGACTTTCTAGAATTTTATGTTGGGCATAAAAACCACATCACCTGGTTCAGAGATTGTCTTGCTACCTTTTATCCACCTGTATTACCAATTATGCAATTTAGTGAAATTTAGTCTAAACCTACAACTAAACATATTTGTTCATCTTTTATTTCTCTACTGTTGACTTCATCTGCACATTCCTCTTGTAATAATTTTTTCCTCCTGTATTAAGGTTAAGTATCTTGTTAATTTATGTGCTAACTTTGTTTACATTTTAGTGACCTAAAGTTGTATCAAAAGGGAGAAAAAACCCCCCCATAGTTTTCATTTCTCTGTCTGTTTTGTTGATGTTGTCCCTTAAGATTTTGTCCAAGAATTGCAGCTGGAAAACTTTATAGTCATGTGTGTTAAAAATGTGATTTAAGAAGAGAAGGGGGAAAACAGAGCTGGACATATGCCAACAGTGTCCACTTTCCTTTTGAGATGTAGGATTCTACTCCGGAGATGGAGTGTCTGGTGACCAGATGGAGCTTGTCAGATTAGCAGTCGAGACACAGTAAATAGCAATGATACATTTTTTTTTCTTGAAGCACAATTGATTCTCCTCATAATAAATGTGCATATTTTATGGTTTTAGGCAAGGAAATACTCGGCAGAAGGTTGGCTAGTGGTTACACCTCCAGCAATCTCCTCTAGGCACATTTTAGCTGTCCTCCTAATAAGGGACATTAGCAACTAGTGGCTCTGAAAAGCAATGAAAAGCAATCTCATGGGGCCATGAAGAGAGTTCTACCAGCCAAAGCAATGTGATTACTGCTCCACAAGGAGTTTAATATTACCACACAGATTTTATGGGTTTGCCAGCTCATTCCACTTACAAATGTCAAACATGATTTAAAAGGTTATTACCGTATGAAGAGGGGCAATGATGAGTTTCCTCTTTGTTACATGTTTTCTGTTATTGCCATTTGTGTACACATTTGATTTCTGCAGAGACACAAACAGTGTAATTCACAACATGTTCATTATGATCTGGCAATGGCTACTGTCAAATTGGATATTTCAGGAAATGGCTACTGTTAAATTGGATTTTTTAGGATGTGTTATTGTCATGATTTATCAGGTTGGAGCCTCAGTTTGATTGCAAAGTGTATTGTTTCAGCTACAGATGATAAAAGTGCTAATTATTTCTTTTCCTGTTGTTTGAACAATGAGTTTTTCTAAGTTCATTGACACACATGTTGTCTCAGGTTGCATAAATTACTGTTACAGATTTAGGGCTGCCTATAGATTGCTTGATTTCAGTTAATTATCTTCTGCATATTTTGATTTTTGTATTATTGTTATATTCTAAAATCAATATGAAATAATCAGAAGGCCAACGGTCTAAAATGCTGCATGTAGCATTCCATCCACTGCTTAATTTACCTTATTCCTCTGGGTAAACTCTTACTGTGTCAGGATAAAATCTGTATCCAAAGCTATCTAAATGTAATATGGCAATATATATATAATTAGGATATAATAAAAAAAAATTTCACAAACATATAGTTGATGCAAACATTCACTGCTACTGTAACACATATCATCAGTCTATCTCTATCAGACATTTTGTTTATAGGGAAGATAAAACTATTAGCTGGCATGGGCACGTGCAGAAAAAGTTTTCGGGGGCGGATTTGTGACATCATTACATCATTACTGTATTAGGGGATGATGCAGTAAGATATGTTGGCACCCATGCATTAGATAGAGCAGGACAGAGGGGCACAATTATTTGCAAAGAACATTCCCTCACTACATATTTGCAGAAAAAAAATGGAAATGAAGCTATCTCTGGCTCATTCTACACAGATTGCTTGCTTTGTTGATGGTTCTAAAGAATGCCATTGCCAGAAATCATGACAGCACCCTAAGCTATGGTGCCATACTTTATATTAAAGGAAAAATGAATATGAATAGAACACAGTTTTCCTTTAAAATCAGCTATTTAAATTAATTGTAAATGTATGGATTTTTACATCTCCGCTTATTTGTACAAGGAGTGGGAAAATGTCACTTTGTAGTTGTAATTTCTTTAGTTAATTGCCAAACACAAATCATTAGGAAAGGCTTTTTATTCTTTGTAGCCTTGGCCTAATCATTCTGCAGCCATCACATTATACAGTTTTTCTAGTTGTGATGCATACACAAGTGTTACACCCTCCCCTCCAAGAAATATCTATTACCTGAGTCGAGTTAGACAGAATTATTCATTCAGTGGTGCAAATGTGATTAGCTAGTAGGGAAGCCTGTGGGTATGTCAATTTCTCCCACACTTTATTGATGAGCTTCATGACCCTTCATTATACACTTTTAACTTCTCTTCACTCTGGCACTCACAAGGTAACAGGTCATCAATAATTTGCAGGAATACTTAATTTCTATCAGTCCATTAAAGATCTGTTACTATCTTTTCCATTTTCAGATAAATGCCTTATTATTAATTAAAGGACCACTAAACCTAAATTTAGCCATTATAAAAATACATTCTTTATTATCTATGAATGTACATTTAAAAAGTTCTCAAACCTTCATAGAAACCCTTTTCCCTCTGTATGTAGTATACACATACTATGTATGTAAATATTATCAGCTGATTTAAATCCCTGAATATTCATTTCAGTATACCTCCATCATGTAGTTTGTAGCAACCATCCATTCACTAGTTCTGGGTACCAGAATGACCACAAATTAACATTCTCTATTGGACTAACAATAAATAGACAAGTTTTTGAGAGAAATTCTCCCTTCCTCAGATCAATGCAATAGTATTGCTTGTCTATTTAACCTGACTGTTAATCCAATAAAAAAGGTATCACCAAGTATTGCAATACTCATATATATATATATATATATATATATATATATATATATATATACTGTATATATATATATATATATACAGAAACATGACAACTGTGTTTCTACCAGTAATAAAACTAAGTGTACCTTACCTTACTACTTGCCAGAAGTTAAATTTAGGGCAAAATTTACTAAAGTTGAAAAAGATTTTTTTCAACATTTTTGCCCATTTTTCACAACAAAAACAGGTGCAAAGTTTGACAATTACATTTATCAGGTGAAAAGAGAAGGTCAAACATGTAATTTTCTACCTTTTTGCCCATTTTCGCAGTGAAAAACGGGTGATAAGGTTGAAAAAAATCATTTTCGACTTTAGTACATTTTGCCCTTAGTAAGTGTACAGAGCATCTCTTTTAACATTTGCTGGTCTTTAAATACCTCTAATTATAGTAGCACTTTAGGTTTTTTGTAATGTCATACAAAACTGATAATTTACTATTATAAATCTGATGTACATGACAGGTGGGCTGCGGGACTTTCAATCAGCTTCATTGGTGGGAGAAGATGCCTTAGTTGCCTTAGTTTAACACTGTCTAGACATGCTAGGTGCTAGATTCCATGACTGTACCTAGAACTGACTTTGGTAGACCTTCTAGTGCTCCTTGGGTAGGGGTAGAATTGTACTACCTGCTATTTCTTAGCTGGGAAGTAAAATATAATTGTCATATAACCATTGTCTTAAGCATGTTTTATCATGTGTCATTTACAACAGTCCTTTAACACAAGATCATTTTCAAATTAAAATAATCCTTCACATAGCATATTCCCCTAATTTCAGTTCTAAGCTTTCTTTTAAACCATATTCACTTTGCTGAGCTGAAAGATTGGAGTAAATCATGGATTGCACTATGTTAGTGCTTTGTGTTGTTCTTTTCTCATTATTAATTCAACACCATATTTGATGCTCCATTACACCTGTCTATGGCACAAAATGAGCAATGGCATGTAGAAGTTGGAACTTTATGGTACTTTAAATTCCTATTCAGTCAAGGAGAGTCATGCACAAAAATTGTCCGATCTGCAATTTCTTACCAAGGTTTTGTAAAAAGAATTTAATTGTATGGTTCATTAAACCCAGATGCTCACATCAACGGGAACATTTGTGAATTCTCATAGGCAAATTTCTGCAATCCCACTGCATGAAACTAATGAAGTTAAAAACAAAGGTTGGCTCATGACAAAAGTGCTTTAAGAAAAATGTAAATATTTATGTGCCAGATGTTGAAATGAACTTCTACCTAGTGAAATGTTAAGGCTAAGAAAACACCACAGGAATCTGACATTTGCAGTCACTGATGCAGGGAGTTGGAAAACATTTGGGTCAGGCAAGATTAGGATTCTAAAGTAGGTGAGCATTGAAATCTTGAGTATATTTCATTGAAATGATGACTCAAATAACTTCTTAAGTCTAGTCCATATATAGGCCTATATATTATTATTATTATATTTATGCGGTAATAATTATTTATAGGAACAAAACAACTGTGTGGACATTCAATTCTTCAGCTTGACCACTATCTGCTTGGTTGACTTTAGCAGTCATTGCAAAGCCTCACTTATATAATTACATAGGTACGTGTATTTAATTGAAGGGAAACTGTGATTATAAAATAATGGCAACATAAGTGCATTAGTGTTTTTCACATCTAGAATATTCTTTCCATGCATTGTGGTGGTTGCCTATAACAGACAACTTCCAAGGTTTACATACAGATACAAGGCAATTACTCAAGGGTGATCCAAGCTGTAAATTGAAGTGAGAAGGAATTCAGTGATGGGAATGAGTGCAGGTGTTACATAAGGTGCATGCACACAGGTGGCTGAATGTGTAGCAGATAATGAAGTTCACATTACTGATGGTAGTTTCACTACCATTGCTTTAAAAACATGCTGTTTCTGTCTTTTCATTTGGTATTTATCAGTGTACTTGGTGGATACACTTTGGAACAGTGTCTTATCAAACGCAGAAACACAGTGAGGACACCCTACTTCATTCTAGCTGAATATGCAGCAGGATGTGTCGTAAATTTAAACAATTGACAATGTTTGAAGTTTGTGGAGCTGTGCCTACACAGAAATGCGAAAAATGTGTGTAACGTTAATTCATTTTTACATGCATTAATTACCTAGATAAACTGCATTACTGTGGACATGGCTCCATACATAGGAACCTGCACAATATATTCAGCTATCTAAATTCACAATAATTCCTTATAGCCTGATCTACCTACAACTGCCAGGTATGGCATGTGCCAAGGCAATCATAATCTAGAGGCAGTATGTAGCTCAAGGTAGGCAGTAAACATTAGAAGGTCAGAGTTGGAATAATTATCTCAGAATCAGCAAATACCTTTCTGTGTGTTTGCTAAACCATTTGTAGTTGGTTTATCACTGAATGTCTGGTTCCTCATTTACAGACACCGCCTTATTATTTTTCAAACTGCCAGAAATTCCATTCATTTCCTTACAATAATAAATACACTCTTAGCAATGCCATCATTTATTCTTTTGAGTGAATGGAAGAGACATACACTGGTCTGATATTGTTGTCAATATTGCAATTTTTGAAATTTCCACTAAGTGTCATCTGCATCTATTGTTGAATCCTCCTACATGTAAAGTATTTTTGTATGCATGGGTCATTGACAAAATAGTCTGTAAACAGTGCAATACCCCAAGTCTCAGATTGGAGAGCTGGGACCAACTAGGAAACAAAAGACCAGGGGCCCACTTACCAGAAAAGTTCCTTCTTGTCATTTCATTCTCTTCTTTAGTTCCCATAATTTATTTATTAACCTATCTCTTTTATCTCCAAACCCCTACCTGATGTATACTATCCTCAGGAACATGCCATGGTGGTGCATTTTATAGCTCCAGGTTGCCCACTGAGGTCTGGAACCACTAGGATATTTCCCTGTCCTTGTTGGCCAATCCTACACTAAATACCTCTGCAAATACACATTGAGAAGTCAGTCATTTGCACTGGAGTGACACTAAAACTAAATGTTGCATATGCTCTAGACTAGTCTAAACCAAGAGTTTGGAAATTGAGGAAATGTACTCTCTGTTAAATGTAGATACAGAAACCGGCTTGCTTGTATTACCAGAAGTTTAATGTGTATTTGGAAAAAGATTTAAATGTGCCAGGACTATGTAACCTTTCATTTTCATAGAAATGTAACTCAAGTAACGAAATCTAAGTACCACGATGTCCTAGGATGACAAATTTAAATTTGTGTTGCAACATTGAAAAAAGATATGTCATATGGCTCTAAAACAGTGGTTTGGGAAAATAAGTGAATGAGAGGAAGTTTATTCCCTTCATATTGTTCCTTGGTTCACATGGTGATCATTTCCTTTAAGTAAATGTGAACATGGATAAAGCACTGCTAAATGGAGTCTTGAAGCAGTAAGGCAAAGCATTTTAACATAACGTACCCTACTTAAATTTTTCCCATTATAGAAAATGCCTGGAGAAGGCATTTTATCTGGAAATTGTCTTGTGTAAAATTACTGCTGAACTCTATCGAGTTGAGAAAAATAGTGGCTTTGCTTCTCTGTGCATTCATGATAATAAATGTAATTATACTTACTTTTATTTTTATGTCAGCACATCCAGCGTCTTCCTGAGACATTCAACCCAGAGAATTCTATTTCAATTTCTTATATTTTTTTAAAATAATACAGTAAAAATATAGTTTAAAATGAGCTAAGTCTGTTTCGGTCTTTCTGAATTTGTAACGCATTCCTACACACTCGGAGATGCTTTTACGATATACAGATCATTTTGTGTCTCGCGCTCAAGTCTAGTTCGCAAAATTAAAAAAAAAGAAAAGATCAAAGACAATATTTAGCTTTTTTTCCCTGTTTATTCTGCCTGTAATAACTGATTCCAGCAGCCAGTAAGTGGATCAATCTCATTTTATTACATTATTCTTTATTGCCTACCTTTTATATTCAAGGTTTCCCTTATTTTTCTCCCAGTCTGTCATTCAGGTCACTAGGATCACTGACTCTACCAAATAGATGACAGTTTAAATGCTAATCTAGAAAGGGGAGATAATAAAATGTAAAATAACTAAATGAATAAAAATCAAGCGGTATGTTTGTTTGGTTTTTTTTGTTCTTTTTTTTTATTTTTAATGATCTACCCAGTTACCTGTGGTGAAGTTAATTAATAAAAATAAAAAAGAGAGTGCCACCTTTACAATCCTTAGACCTCCCAGCTCATTATGTGTTATTAAGAAAGGTAAAATCTCATGAATGAAAGAAAAGGAATATGTTTGTACAACAGGAAATGTCTCTCTTATGCAAGCAATTTGTCATACGTCAGAGATACTACTTCCTAAAATACATGTTTATACATTTTTCATACATTTTTAAAAACCTCTTTAATAAGGCATCAACTGTTACACAATCATAGTTTCTAATCAACTGTACTGATTAGAGAGTAGAGGACACCTGCAAGCAAACTGAGCAGATAAGGTTAAAATCCAATCCAATGGAAGCACACATGGTCAAAGGGGCCAAACTAACTGGTGTTGAATGAAATCTTTCTAACAGAGATTACAAAAGAAATGCATAACTTTATCAGAATGAATCATTTTGCTGGAGAGAGAGGCATGCTAAGAGGTAACTTCAGTATTTATTTACTTAGGTTATCAACCTTGATCATAATGGGGGTTATTGTACCATTAATAATTAAAATCGTAAATCTCGATATTGATTGATTTTTACTGATATTGTGATATCAATATTGCCTACTGTATATCGCAAGTTTATTGATATCGCGATATCAGTAATATCGATATCGAAATTCGAATGAAATGTTTCAACCTTCGATTTCAATGGCAAAAATCCACAATATCGCTGGAAAATTCGATATCATGATATCGATATAATCAAAATTACGATATCGGTAATATCGATAACCCGATATTGGTAAAAATCGTTCGATATCGCAATTTCGGTAATATTTAGAATTTTAAAAAATTTTGCCCCTCAATCTCTATCATCAGAGTTTGGGCTTGTGTTTCTTTTGGGGACCCCTTTAATAAAAGGACCACTGCTGACAGCCAATTTCGAATTTCCCTTTTTTCACATTAACAAAAAAACAAACAAACTATAAAATAACCATTTACAATAATTTCAACTGCCTTCCAATTTTCAGTACACAAACAATTCTATCTCCGCTACAACACTGCAGAGTTCAGATGTCAAAGTTTAGCTTTCATGGTATATACTAGCACCTGGTTCTCATTTGCAGACTGAAGCGAGACATTTTTAGAACATTTATGTTCTGATCCTTTGTACTTGTGACAGACCCTAATTGTTAGTATTGAAAGTGTCAAGAAGAACTGGTGGGACCAATTGTTCAGCAAAGAGGAATAGACCTTTATTCCTTTCATATTGATATAGCCTTTCTATCACTGTACGTTACAGCATTTCATACAGTACCTTCTGTGATATTAAGATGCACCTTTTTTTCCCACTGTTCATTAGTTGCAATGGCCTTTTTTAAACTGGATCCCCCAGGAAACCGCTGTGGTGGTGACAGATGGTGTTGAAGCGAGGATGCACTTGGGCATTTCTTTACTCACTACATCTTTGTCTTGTGTTGTCTTTCTATTTCTTCCATTTAAATGCTAGATTCCCATGCCTTTTACTCTAGAGAGATGTAAATTGCTGCAGTTACTTACAATGCAACACTTGAAATTACCTGCTTTCCGTTGTTGCATGACATAATTTAAATCAAATCTAGAACTTAAGTTTGCCTTATTTGTAATTCATTTGGGTGTCATTTTTTGAAGGAACAATCTGAATTCTTTTATTTTTAAGTAATCCAGTTGAGTGTTTTACACATCCATACAGAGTACTCTACTGTTGTTTGTAGACTGAAGATCTGTAGTTTAGTTTTTATCAAATAACTATTCAAAAGTACCATTTTGTTGATCTTTATTGACTGATTTGCTTTGTTTATGCCATGCAGCAGGCTATATTGCTCTATCTTTCTTTTATAAATATAAATCTGTTTTTTAATCATAAACTGACAAAGTCCCCAGACTTTATTCACTGATTTGTTTGCTGTTTACTAAACCATTGTCCACATTATATGCTGATAGGGTCATTTTGCCACAGGAGCTAAATGAGCGCAATATTTTGCCGACTTTGTTTTCTTTCTTATTAAATGAGCCCAATATTCACCTCGAATACAAGAAAACAATTGAAGGAGGTCACCTAAAAAGCTGTTATGGCAATATTATATTATTTAGAACAGCAGTTCTCAACCTGTGGGTCGCGACCCCGGCGGGGGTCGCACGACCGACCCATGGGGGTTGAGAACTGCTGCGGCACCTGGAAGCGGCCGCAGGACCCTCCTTATAAGGGTTCCTGCGGGGTGACGTCGGCCGAAAATGTCACCATGCATGTACGTGATGATGTTTCGGCCGAACATCATCACGTGACGCGTGTACGTGAAGACGTTTCGGCTGAACGTCACCACGTGACGTGTGTACATGCTGACGTTCGACTGAAACGTCATCACATGGTGCGCGGTGACGTCAGCGCTGGGGGTCGCGACCCACAAAAGGTTGAGAACTGCTGATTTAGAAGAATTGTATTGACAAAATTATTTTATAAAGAAACTTTTTTGCTTACCTATGAGATGTTACACCTGCCCCTTCTTTACTAATCGGAATTATTTTATATTAGAAGATTTTGGAATGTTTGGGATGGGATTTGTTTTCATAAGGACCAGTTAAACAGAAAGTTGTTAAGGGCTCAGTATTTATGACTAAAAAATATACGTTCCAGCGCCGATTATGAAAGAAAGATGAGCACTATGTGTATGATTTTTTTTCTGGCTTTGTGGGTGAAAATCCCGTAGACTTACTCTTATTGTCAGTGATAGTGGTGGGAGGCATCCTACCTTTCATATGAGACTTTAGGCCATAGTGTGTTTGGCTTTGCTGCCTTCTAGATGAGCCGATTTTGAGGATACCTGGGAGTATGCTGGACTGACATTTGCTGTGCAGTAACAAGCTGCCATAATTTGGTGCCAAGGGGGCTTTTGGGAGCATGATTTAAGTGAGCTGACACTGTAGGCTTGTTATTTCATATCTTAGAGCTGTCACAGAAGCATCTGATGTCAGCATAAAATCCCTATATCATGGCAGACAATGCATCAATTGATGTCCATAAAACAAAATCAGATTTTTGACTCATTTAGCTCCATATACTGGCAAGTTTACATACCATTTCGCACATCTCTTTTCTAAAAGAAAACTCTTTTATATGCCTCGGACACTAGGACCTGAGATTGATTTGGAAATAACTGTGAAAACACAATTCATTTTATTGTCGACGGCTATTAAAAAAGGGTAAAAAAATAATTTGTATAGCAGTGAACTAAAATGGTCATTACCAAAGCTCCACCTCCTTTATTTATGTAAAACTGTGGCCCCGAGTAAAGGTTATCTTTGGCCCAATGTTCACATGTTAAAACACAGCCAGAAAACATGCTGTCTAGATTGGTTAAATCTAGATTTTGCCTACTAAGATGGCATCACTTTTGCTAGGCAGAAACCCTGTAGTGCACTGTGGGTGAGTATATGTTCCACTCATTGATTTATTTGGATAATAATTTGCTTTATAGCATAATGTTACATTTGCCATAAGTATTAGGAATATCTCTATTAGTAGAGAAATATATGAGCAGAAAAGATTTTCAAGATCAACATTGGGGGTTATTGACTAAAGTGAGAATTTGACTGTCGAAGTAAATTCTCATCACTTATGGTTGCTATGCCCCGATTCTCTACTGACTAAACAGCGGATTCAGACAGGAAATCCGTGACTAGGACAATATTCCCATAGTAAAGTCACGTCACGTAAAGTCTATGGTGTGGTCTGTGACCGTCATTAGCTGGCAGATTTGCCACATCACAGAGTTTGTTGAATAACCGAATATGGAGAAGTGACGAATTCACACCTTTATGAGGCAATTCGGACTTCAGTTAATAAACCCCATTGTCCTTACTGTTCAGTAATGGCTTCCATCAGTGCACTATAGGGTGCTGGAAGCTACTGTTGTTAGGCTAGATTCACACGAGCGTATTATGCTCAGCGCATAATACGCTAGCGTGCAAAAAAAAAAAAGAAGAAAATATGTCAAGTGTATTTTTCTTTTGTACTTATCAGCGACAGTGTGAACGCTCCCTCAGCATTCACATCACTTCCTGTGTGGTCACATTTTGGGCGCAGCGTATAATATTCCGGCCAAAATGTGACACAGCGTTCCGGACCCTGCGTATGCGCATTTTTTCCCTAATATGAGGATACTTGGCTCTTGCCTCATGGGTTTTTTGCCTTCCTCTGGATCAACATTGCAGGAAAATAGGCTGAACTGGATGGACTTGTGTCTTTTTTCAGCCTTATAAACTATGTTACTATGTTACTATCATATGCTAGTGTGTCTGGAACCAGGTAAGTACCATCGGTTTGTATTGAGACGATTTTTTTTTCGCACTAGCGTATTATACGCTGAGCATAATACACTTGTGTTAACCTAGCCTTAGCCATTTGTATTGGATTTTTAGATATAAAAAATAACGGAAACACTACAACTCAGATATACTGACAATCTAACAAGATAAGTAAGATTAGACTATATTCATGCAATTCCATTACTATAAAATATTCATGCTGTGTAATTACTTACACAAACAATAAGAATAAATAATTAATTGACCTGGACAGGTCAGACCAAGGCAAGGCTGAATGGACATATGTTAATTTTTGCTGGCTTCTCAGTTTTTATATTTAAGTTCATTTGCAGTGTATAACAGTTGTAACCATTTAGTTCCGATTAGAGCAGATTGTATGAGATAATCTTTCTAAGTGATCGGATTAAAACTGATCGGCTACCTCTTTAGGGATGTCAGACCAGAATAACACCACTTCATTCTTAGTGCATTTCCCCAGTGTTTAATGTTGGCATATTGTTCCTTATTACTGTATTCAGCAGTGACACCATCACAAAAAAAGCCCTGGTTAAAACTAGGTAAAGTATTTAATTTTGAATAATGATTTACATATATTAACATAATGTATGGTATATGCTCAGAAATCTATAGGTAAAATATTTATAGGAAATTACAGCTAAATCACTTTAGTTGATCAAACTTGGTGGGAATTTTGAAGGACAATGAACTATGGCTAACAAGTGACTGCAGGATTCTATTTTCCAGTTGATATTTTTTAGTGAATGAAACTTCACAGCTACCTGATGTACCTTGCAGTTATTGCACAAAGCAGATTTTTTTTTCTTTTAAATATCATTACTGTGACCTATAACTAAAGAACTTTCTAGTGATGTCTGTCGTCATGCTGTTTCACTTTCATAGTTCCCGTCTTTTAGCCTTAATCTGAAATGTAGGCTTTATTACATCACAAGACAACACGCAAGTAAATCATCAGCAAGGAACATTTTAATAGAAGCATACAGCTACACAAATGGACCATTATCAAGATATCATGTGACATAATACAGAATATTTTATGATATGAGATCAGTAGGAGAATGACTGTTGTCTCTTCGCCAACATCAAAGAGTTGTTAGAGAGATTGAAAGAGATTTTACATTTAGATTTTTGCAGGAAGAAAATCAAACATTTGGTCATAAAACAATAGTCAATTCCTTTAGGAAAGGCACACAAAACAAGCAACTTTCCCCCACTTGGAATCCATGTCACATGAATAATATATTGCAGTCAAAATTGAATGCAGATTGCTAGACCTGTAAGTGTGTGTAAATATTTTACCTCATTTGCATGTGAAATTTGAAATTGCACATGCAATATGTAAACAGAAGCTAGGATGGAATGTATTAAATTGCAACACCAAGGTGCCTCTCTAGAGAAATAAAATAAGTATTTTGGATTTGTATATTTTAAAGAGAGGCCAGTGAACCCCTAGATAGCAGCATGCTTTGCGATCAGCGTTCACGTGGATGTCACGCTCAAAAAACACTTTATTGTTGCTTGAATCTTAGGCTGATGTACAAGAAATAGTCATCAAACAAAATAGAAAACTAAATATTATAGTGCACATGCAACATTCTTTAATGTGGGTTGAGCTTAATGTTGTTGACTGTGTCATCACAATGTGAGATATGGGAAGTGATCAACACTTATTCCTCTTTCTATATTTCATTTAAAATGCTTATATTCTTAGCTATTCTAACCACAGACTATAGAGTTACACATTTCCAAATACTACCACTTACTGTTATTGACAGCCTCGCCTTGTCTAAATGTTCATCTCAGTTACCTTTCCTGTAAATGGAATGCTTTTAACAGCACAAAATATTGTTGTGAATTGACTATCCCTTTATTGAGAAAGTCACTGCAAAAATAATGTCCAAAATGATTCCTAAGGAGCTTATTTGTAATATTACTGCTTTCTGTATTATCTATGATGATTTTGGCAAATCAATGACAAAGAGTCTGCACAAAATAAATTAACAATATTAAGACATATTTTGAAATAAATTGATCTTCAAGATATGACCCGAGACAGAAAAGGCACATTAAACATCCTAAATTGCAAGTTGAGCTTCTGAAAACAGAATTGTCATCCTATACTTGCTCTAATAGTGGATACGGATCAATACTGTCTTCGCCATAGACATTATAGAGAGGCATGTGTGTATCTCGCAGCCTGTCTCTTCCAGTTTCTAAAAACAAGCAGTCCATCCCATCATATTAGTGTTTGCAGTCAAAACTGACAGGTGAATAAACCCAGGGGCATTATAGATTGGAGCCATCCAATAAGAGATGGAGGATTCGCAATAGATGTTCATAGCCAAAAGAATGCATCAAAAATATTGACTTTTTTAAAATGTCATTTGGTCTACTGAATTTCTGTTTTTCAATTCCTAATTTTTTTGTCTAATAACTGTAAATGATGCTATAGTGTTTTTATAAGGGTGTAAATAGCATTTATGATACTAAAACAATGTCAGTGAACAGTGTACTGCCTTAGAGATACACTTAAATGGCTGGAGCTGTAGGTTTGTTATGGGAAATTGCTAATGACATTTTGAGGGCATCTACTGTGAGTAAGAAGAGCAATAGGAATAGGCGTTTTACAGGCAGGGGTTTATCTTTCCTTCATTAAAAAATAGAGAAAAATGCTTCTTCTTTTTTTTTTTTTTTGCAAATTCTACCAAAGATAAATCATGTCTATTGAATGAAAAGGTTTTCTTTGAGAGACTTGAGTCCAGGCATGCGATTCTGTATAAACAAGGCAGTTTGCTCCTCCTTGGCTTTATCTATATAATAACACATGCCAGCGGCTTAATTTAAGTGACTGATTGAATATTTCTGTTTTCATGTAGCATGATTGACCTATCCCAAGGCTCCCTTTTAGTAAATAAATTGATAATCCAGTAAAGAGCTTAGTGCAAGCACAGTATAAAGACACTGTGCAGGAGAATGTAGTAGATACAAGATTGGTTGTACAGTTCATTTGCATATTGTTCACAATGCTCTATTCAGTCACATGCATTGCACAACACATTTATAGACCTTCTATCATATATATGCATGAGTACTAGTAGAATTGAGCTTGGGAATTGGGAGCTCTAGAAAAATGGTTTGAGCACCTGACTCAGCTCACATTATTGAATACATAGAGCATAATTGTGTAAACTTTATTTCAGGTGGAATTGGGAGTTATTGTGATGCATTCTTGTAATGAGGGTCATCATCAATGCAATTCATTGCCTACTTGGCACTGAGCAGTTTAAATGGTTTTATTTCTATTTAAAATAATACATGTATCCACATTATTAATTAATATTGCAAATGGATTAAATGTACCATCTATAATGTATCTAAGGTAATAAGGTATAATGATACCATCAATGTATCTATATAGGGGGTTATTCACTAAAGTCCGAATTGTTGCGTATAGGTGCGAATTTGTCAGATAAAGACAGTCACAATAGGCTGCTACTGTCGCAGTCGCATCTTTATAATGAGAATATTGTCGCAGTTGCAGCTCTATTATGGATAAATAATCGCAATCTTAACATTAAAAAATTGTCGCGACTTTACAATGGCGAAATTGTAGCAGATTTGCTATGGGAATCCGCTATTTGCAAATTCGACAAATTTGTACCTTAGTGAATTACTCCCCCTGGGTAATTTAGTAGACAACAGTGATAGATAAAGAGGCAAATTCACTAATTCCAAGTTTTAGCACCAACTTTTCTGATTAGAGGGTTCAGTACGCTTGTAGCTTAAATAACAGATTCAATGCAAAATCCAATCAGATATGAGAAAACTAACAAGTCGAGGTAAAATGAAAGAACTGGGGTAAAATGGAATTATTTTAAAGGTCGATTACGATAGGAATGTATAAATGTACTATCAACATAAATCATTTGTTTTAGTTTGTATCAATCAGCGTTGATTTCATTGTTTGTATATTTGTATATTTAACCCTGTTAATGTTGAGATGCAGCAGTTAGTTGCATGGTGACACACAGTTAAACTTCCTGCTTTTGTAACAGTGTTTCCAGCAAATCAAGCAGATTGTATTACACAGTAATTTCTGCAGGTATTAGCTGTGGCCCAATCCCAATGTCCTTGTAAAGCTTCACTGAGCTTTATGAGCTGAAGTGACTCATGAATAAAAACCGCTGAGCCTATTCGGAAAGGGGATGAGCAAAACTTTGGGGGTTAATGGTTATGAATGTCAAAGAGCAAGAGTTCATACAACTGTCATGACATGCTGGGAGCAGGAGGTGAGGCCTCCCAGTGTGAAAGCCATTCACCTTTTATGATTGTATTACCCCACAGTGTTATTGTATGTAGTTTCCCATTAGTGAGATTTACAGAACCGCCACGAAGAAAGAATCCTGCCAAGACTGGTGGGTGTTTCCATTCAGGCTGTGATATGATTAGAGAATAAATGCCAGCTACTACACTGTACAAGTGTCCCTTTAACACTTTGTTGATGTCTGCAATACTTTTTCTCACCTAAAATTTATTAAAATCGAAAGCATCGATTTCATGATATCAAAGGGATTTTTACCGATATCGATAGCATCGCTATCGCGATATCGCAATTTTGCCGCTATCGCAATATCGATATTTACCGATATTGATATCGAATTTCAACCGCACCATTGATTTAAATCGCAGAACAGCCGCAAATGTGCTATCGCGATATCAATATTGGTAAATTACCTATATTGCGATATCGATGCTATCAATATCACGATATCGGTAATTTACCAATTTTAATAAATTTCGCTCTCTAATGTCAATGTGGGACACAATTTATCACAATTGCTATTTTAATAAACTCTAGCATGACAATTCTTACCCATAGTACTTGTCATTAGTCTCTCTGTTCTAAACAGCCCATAAACAAATTATTTACAGTTTAGCTGTTGTTTTCTCCTGATTGCAAGAGGCGAGGCTATAGTTATTATTTTTGTTTGTTTTAGTCTAACAGGGTCATTGTTACCTCTCACTGGAGCTCTACAGATTGTAAAGGGCCAAAAATGAGATAACAGAAAAACAACACTATCTATAGGAGATTTAGGCTGGATTCACACTAACGCATAATGCGCAGTGCATCATACACTCATGTAAAATAAAAATATGACTTAATGAAAGCCGATGATACTTACTTAGTTCTGGACACATGAGCGTATGACGTGCATACGCTGTATCCGGAATGCTGTGTGTTGCTCTTTGGCCAACGTACATTCGCCGCGCCCAAAATGTGATACACAGGAATTGCTGTGAATACAGAGGGAGCGTTCACACTGTCGCTGGTAAGTACAGAAGATGCTCTGCGCATCATACGCTCGTGTGAACCCAGCCTAAACTAAAGGTTTACCTGTTGCTAAAGGTGCATGGAGGTAGGACAGAAAATGTTCCACCAAGACTTCACTAGCTAAAAGTGGCTCTCTACCACTGGATGCTTGTCAGAGTAAGAGAACCAGTCAATGACATTTTCCATTTATATTACACATACAATATATTTTGCAAAAAACAGTCATTTTAAATCAGTCTAATAAAAAAAAGTATCACCAAGTACTGCAATACTCATTTTTTTGCATTTGTGGACTTACAAAACCACTCTATCTTACCTTCCTTATATATGAGTTAGGATAGATTGGTTGTTTTAGGTCACAGATTGGATATATGAGTATTGCAATACTCGTGTGTGTGTGTGTGTGTATATATACACATACACCAAAGGCTTATGTAAGCTGAGATTGATAGTTGATAGTTGAAAAAGATGTAACCAGCAGTATCCCTAAGTGTCACGGCACTGCCTTTATGTAGCGCATTGAGGTAGATGCTAGAGGTTGCAATTCTGTGCATTCAAAAATATCTGCGTGGTTACAGTTACAGTTAAAATGTTGAGATTGCATTATTCATATAACAATGTGCCAATGATTTTATTGATTACAAATTATGAACTGTTGAGCACAATCTAGTTTATATACATTAACATTATGGGCGAAATTTATTAAAGGCGTAAATTTTACCAATCGATTGGAATTTCGATCGATCGAAATTTGATTTCGATCGATTGGAATTTAATTTTGATCGACCGCATTGCCGGCTTCGCTTTTAATAAATTTCGCCTATCTATATTTTATTTTCTTAAAAAAAAACATTTTCAATATGCATCAACTTTATTGGAATAACTTTACAAATTAATGATTTGGTTTCAAAACTGCGGTTTTGCATCCTTGCATAGTTCCCACTTTGGATTTGCTAAGTAAAGGATTTCCATTTATAGCAAATAAAAGCAATCGGTCATAATATAAAAGATAAATGATTAAAAACAAATAAAACGCATGAAATAAAAAAAAATATTTAAAAAATAAATAAATAAATAAACACATTTACAAGAGATGACAACAATGCATTGTATACCAAAAACTGGATTATTGATACTACATATTAACAGAAGAAAAACATTTAATAACAGCACCCTCAGCTAAGTTAGCATTCATTCCATGTATTGTATAAGAGTACAGCGCCTATTACATGCATAATGATTATAATGATATGATTATGGCACTATGCAGTAAGAGTGCCTGTGCTAATGTTAAATATAGTCTCAGAAATACATGCCTGAAAAAAATCGTTGCTTGTATTCAAAGGGTTAATGGTTTTCAGACCAGTGAGCGCCATCTCCTGGTTGCTATCCAGAGGAAATTCACTTTAACAATCACTACTTCAAACATTTCATCCTTCCTCTTTTGACCAATATAGCGAGCGGGATGATTTTAGCATGAAATATCAAATGTCCTTGTATTGTCTTTTTAAAACAAATTGTATTGTCTTTATAGAAGACAGATAACATGAATTACGTTTTGTTGTTTAAAGTTTTTCCGTTTCTGTTGAGGTTAAAATATATATTGAAAATTGACTGGTATTCTTTTTCTTTCTCTTTTTCCATCTTTCTGTGTCTCTTATGGAAACTGTGACCAACAACAATGAATTGTATTAGGTAAGTAAAATTGTCTATTTTCTATTTAATACCCGTTTATGTGATTTTCTTTTCAGAAACTTGTTAAAACCCATATAAAATAATGGTACAATAATCTATTAAATATATATATATACTGTATATACTACCTATAATAAACTATATATATACATAATGGCAAGACTCATATTTACTAAGACCAGTTTGATCATATCAATTGATTTTACCCCTTTCTCTGTTAATTTTTATTTCCCTGCACTTTTGAGTTCCACTGATTTACAAGGGATCGATAAAAATGTTTCCCCATCAAAATAAATCGTTATCAATAAATATCGATCAGGTAACAGGGGAACACTTTCAATGATTTTCTACGAGGGCTCCTTCCATTACAAGTCGATTTCGATGTCTCTGTTCAATGGAGAAATATTTTGGACTTAGGCTAAATGGCTAATTCACCATTGTGCGTAGTGAGCTGCGAAGCCTTCGGCTCACTTCGCACATGGTGTTATGCGCCCACTGATGTTCTGCACGCAGACATCAGCGAGCACATTAAAGGAATTTCAGTCTCAGCGAAAGGCTTCGAAGCTCACTACACACAATGGTGAATTAGACCCTAAATGACAGGACCTGAGGTGGGAGAATTGTTTTCTGAGATAAAATTGTTTTTAAACAGTTCATTTTAATAGGAGAAAACAGTGATATCGTTAAATATAGGCTGTTTCTCCTGCATTTACTAGTTAAAAAAACAGTTTGTGACTTTAGTACATGTGCCCATTTGTGCTTCTACTGAAGAATAAAGTTGGAAGTAAATAAAGTATATGAATATACTTTTATTTTATAAAATACTCTACATTTTCAATTTTTAGAAGGTTATAAAAGAAGGCAAGTAAATCAATGGAAAGATTAATAAAACATATTAAAAATGTCATGCACTCTAAATATGACATATGAGCATTGCACGAAATTAGAATTTATGCTTTATAGGGACCAGTAACACCAAAGAAATTCCCATTTGGATAGGCAGAGCAGTTATTCTAATACAACACTTGTAAAAGTGTTATCTTTAAAGATAAATTCATGTACTGTATTGCTCTCTGTCCGTTCTTATCTTTACCAATAGCAGCCATGTTGTTAAACAGACCTCAACCAATTCTCTGGGAGCAATTCACCATAGTGCGAAGTGAGCTCCGGATCCTTCGCATCACTTCGCACAGACTGTTATTCGCTCGCTGATGTCCTGCACGCGGATATCAGCAAACGCTTTAAAGGGATTCCAGTCTCGG